>DWMF01000622.1:0-13833 GCA_018244815.1 Parelbella polyzona | reverse complement strand
TTCGGAGCCTGGATCTATAGCCGTCGTTTGCAATAGACTGACTACCTATTCCATGGTGGGACGCAAAAGTACCTGGTGAGAGTTGGGAGTGTGTTTTTCTTCTTCGCCTAGCCCTTGGAGGATTACAGACGTGATGTTACATTTCGTATATAAATTAATAGCTTGGATAATTGTTGTTGTACATAAAACTGTGCCAATAATTTCTGTTCTACCTAAAGAGCGTTATACAGAGGTCGCACTAGTATTCAAAGTAACACCTGCCGTACAAAATCATACCACTAATACCTGAGATCCGCCGGTCTTAATCATTCCCTAAGATCTTTCTCGTGCTAACGGCTCTTCTCTTGTTAGAATTTCAATGGCTTGCTTGATGAGCGTATACATCTTTTACGATGCATTCAGACGTGGGAAGCTTAGCTCGTCCTGACTCCGATTCTGCTCCGGTCTTATCTTCTAAGCATGAGACATATAGGGTGATAGGGCAAAATTATAGTTAAGATAATATACATCTTATATTTCTTAGCTCTTAAAATTATATGATACACGGTGTACAATTTAATTTCATGATGAAAAAAACCTTCAGCGTCGTCAAAACGAACACAATAAAATTCTCTTTGAGTCCAAATAATTTTGATCCGTAGTTAAGTAATATTTGTTAGAATTCAACATGTACCAAACAAAGCTTCCTTATGTAACAAATACATTACAGATGATTGTAATAATCAAAAACGGATGGCGCGGTCAGTGCCCCCAGTAATTTAATAACCGCAGAACATTAAACTGTCAGCCCCGGATATTGTCCTGGGATATGGAAACCAATTTCATTTCAAGCCTTAAGTGAAACGATAGTTATAAAATGGAAGCATTTATAAGAAAGAGCATTCAATTGATCCTTTCATGGTGCCTTCATACTTTTATCATTACATCGTTACGCCAGGTAGACGTAGGCATAGGCAGGGAGCCTAGAGAGTAAAATATCTCTATTTTTATAGACCGGACTAGTTTCTGCTACATTTATCTGGTTTTCGAAGACCTCTGCTTCCCTGTCAGTCATTATCTGACTGATCATCAAGAAACGTATTTCTTGGTACATGAATGTATCCTATGATCTAGTACCGACGCTGATATTGACATTTTCAACTACGGTATCAAGGTGTATGACATCTAAGTAGCCTGGCGAAATATTAAATAGTTAGTAAAATAAAAGCGAAAGGGAGATCTAAGTTATTCAGCATTTCCATTAAAGTTTATATTTGCCTCTAAACATTTTCAATAAGCGTTTCGGTACATATTGCGACCAGAACTGGTTTTGTACTCCGCTTCGATTAACCTTCTCTGACCTCTATTTTTATATTACGCCGCATCTAAATAGCTTAGTTAGGTGTTTCTTACAGAACAACTCTAATATTCATTGAGATTTTATAAACGAGAACTCAGGGAGTCCACATATATGTATATTCAACCGAAACGTTAAATAGTGAAATATAGCGCTAAATTACTAAGTCACACTTACGTAACACGTAACATCACGCCTGTAATCCCCCGAAGGGGTATGCAGAGGAGTGTAGTATACTGCCACGTTTCGCCAGTTGCTTTTACGTCCCACAGTGGAACAGGCGGTGAGCCTATTGCCATACATCGGGCACAGATCCAGACTTCGAGTAACTACAAGAAATTCTAAATTAGAAAAAATCCAATGGTACCCGATCCAGGATTTGAACCTAGGATCGGCAGTCGCGCTTGCAACCACTCGACCAACGAGGCAGTCTAATTTAATTACAGGAGGAGGATTTCAGTATAAATACGTATATTGTTAAAAGACTTAATAATTTTTAACACTGTTTCTGATAGTCTTTTACCGATACAGTTGGTAATAAATATGAGCATACCCACCTGAATAAAGTCAAGTTTGTACATAGTGTTTGTAGAAGAGGATATCTTTGAGAATCCAGGCACTTACGATAAAGAAAAATTTCCTTCACATCCTGTAGTAAGTACTCGACCTACTTACGTCCTGGACAGATATTCCCCAACTTTCTTTCAAATTAAGCGGCAAAAATGAGTTTTCGCGGGTGCCTAAACTTATTTCGGGAATGTTTATGTTTAATATTAAATTACTTTGTGAAGACAAGCGAATATTTTTGCGTACCTACAACTGTAAAGTTAATACAAAAATCCGAGCTTTGGAACGTTTTTCTATAAATGGTCCATGCAGTTTTCAAATCTCTGGATTTTTTATGTAGGTACCATTATAACAGTATATTTCAAAATACTGACTGACTGCCTCTTTGAATTGCAGGCGTAATGTTACGTTTTTTCAAAATACAAAGTAGAGAAGCTTCATAACCCTAAACGCATAAATTTACTGTCTTCTAAATCACATGTTTACGTCGTTTGACATATTATTGTTAAACCTTCAACTTTATTACCATCTGTTGTGGTCAAAGGATAAGCGTTGGAGTAAACGAGATCTGAAATGACGACTGCGGCTCAGCAAACATAATGTTGAAACACTTCCTTCTCGCAAAATGCTGCAGTCAGGAGCTAGATGCGGCAAGCCGGAGACAGGGCGCGATGGCGTTCATTAGAAGTCAATGACTGTCACTGGGCGGATACAAGGCTGCAGCAACAATTACATACAAGCTGGGCTGCGTATCTCTTTGTTATATAAAAAAATGTAACATTGAATCCATTTTGCAAACAGCTAAGCGACCTTTTGCCAATTGCTGACGTGAGTCGTAAACCTAATAAATCACTACCGAAACCGTTCCGCTGTTGGCCACGAGTTCGTATGTAAACCACGTATGTGATGCGAGAGATTTAGGAGCTAGTTTAGGTCTCTGTATCCTACCTGTGGCGTACATCGGAAAGCGCCGATTTTATTCCCTATTACTCGTTTCCAATACTCGGTGAATCCCTTAAGAATTTTGGTGAATTTATTTATTCGTTTTTCGTTTCTACCCACACTTGCCGCACGTTTATCGGAACTCACTGTCACTGTCAAATTTTAGAAACTCTAAGTTAATAAAATCCTCTAGTTCAGTCGCTTACAACCACTCGACCAGCGAGGCAGTCAAGTTTTTGATTTTACATTAGTCACTCTAAGCTGCTTACTTATAATGAAATGTACCTTATATGTCAGCCGGTGACAACGCTTTCAGTATTTGTACAGTGAGTACTATAAAATGCACTTTGAACGTCAGTACGTCGTCGCATTCGCTTGCAGTGTTTTATTGCCATATTCCTCTGGAAATGTTACCATCACTCTGGTTTTGTCGCTGTTTGTTTATGTTCTGTGGCATGGATCGAATAACGTTGTACATTTGTAGGGTTTTATTTTATACGATAGTACATAGCTTACAATAGATGTGTACAAACAGAACTAGTAATATTTTTATATATCCATATGTTTATACCGATAAAAGATAGATGATAAAATCCACTATTTGTCATGGATAAAAAACGATAATATTTCCAGTGATTTTTTATAATGCCTGTATTCAACAATAAATGTTGAATGCATAGGAACTCTAACATTTTTTTTAAATTTTTTCTGTCCTATCAGATTATTCAACTCTTACTCGTAGATGACATTGTAATACGTTCAATAAGACAACGGTTCAAATCATTGTTTATGTGTCATTAATCTTTAAGATGTATGACGTGGTTTGTCTACCATTAGCTTTCTTCATTAACTAGGACATTATTAGAGGTAGCAAGAGCTAAAACAATTTCCAAGACCATTGAATGGAAATTCGTTCAGTTACTAGTAAATCGTCGAGAGGTTACACCTAAAATTCACATAAGACTAAATAAAATCTCCCAATAGGTTGGTCTTCATGGACCTTATTCTAGCGACAAAAATGCTACAGTCCATTGAAATTCACCCGAACCCACGTCGTTATTGACTCGTCCCACAAACAAATACACGATCGTTCGGAAACGAACAACTAATTGGGCTGGTTGTCGATAGCCTGAAAGAAAAATAAATATTGTAACGAACACTGCATTTAAAGTGAATAATTGTGTAAAAAAAATTGGTACGAATGTAAATAACACGGACGTTTCTATCGTGAAAATTGTTAATGAAAATGGTGATAGCAGAAATGTTGATAACAGTGATGATGATAAAAATTGTACAACATGTTGATAAAAGGGGGATCTATTACTGAAAGTGTTTCAAATTGTTGATAAAAGTGATAGGTATATTATCATGAAGGTGGAAACATATTGCTAACGAGAGATTGCAGTTACGAAATTTCGACAAATATTTGTAACTATTTAGGGTGTAATTTAATAAAAATCGTATGACAATATAAATTCGCGGTAATTACCTACGTATTAATTATAAAAAAAAATTAAAGTGCCTTTTGAGTACTACTTCGCCTTGTAATAAATATTTTCGAAGTCGTAAAACAATTTTCAGGATAAAACAATTTTTGTGTATTGCTCGGCCTGTTGGTTTTCATTGTGATCTATTGAAGTGTGAAATTAACATGAACAAATAAATATTTATACCGTTAATTTCAGTTAAAATTGTGAGTATAACACATTTAACTACATCGGCGTGGGCTTAACTTTTCGAACGGTTCGTTCAGCTGTTTAATTAACAACATTTGATAATGAATATTACAAAAGCCGGGAACACATTAAGCAAGTATTCGCATAACTTACAGATAATGAAGATATTATAGACGAACGTTAATAAATTAGATGAAACTTGGAACATCCAGGTAGATGAGCAACTTCCGAGAAGTTTCTGCTCGAGGTATCGGAAGGTGAAACTTCAGTGCAAATCAATAGATCCGCTAATGTTCCTTTAATAATACTTACAAATGTATACGTTTATTATATATCTTATTGGCAGGTTTGTTCGATAGTTAGTTAACCCGACTGTTGGGCGGGTAGCAGTGGTTGGATTCCCCCGCGACCGATATTTTTTTGATGTAGTATACCTACCGTTGAGAAACAGCATAGCACAGGCTTTATAGACGTTCGCGTCAGATCGATGTGTGTGAAAATGTCCTAATATGTTATGTATTAAAAATAATAATAATCGACCCATTTATCATTCCACTGTTAGAATATGGGTCTCTTGTCATACTGAGAGTTAGTCGGCAAAACTAAGTTTTTGCTCATCTCACAATCTTGAACTCCGATAATAAATATTTACGTAGTCATTTCAAATTACAGCTTTAGGGATTTGTATCCCCCTCTGAAACTTAAGGAATAATATTCATTTTTATTTTTTCACCAACGCACAAGATCATTTGATATTTACGTTGAGAAGACTCTAGATTTTTATTAATTCATTGTGCCGGAGGTCTGTGGATCGTCTTACGTCGAAATTTTTTGTTATATGCTAAATAAGTATCAAACAAGTACGAAAGATAAATTTATACTGAATGGTTATGACAGGGTATGGCAGGGCATGGCAGTTAAACTCTGACATACAATAATTGTATGTATACTATTATATGTGTATAACTTGACTGCCTCGTTGGTCGAGTGGTTGCAAGGGGGACTGCCGATCGAGAGGTCCTGAGTTCAAATCATGGGTCGGGCACCTACTATTGGATTTTTCTAATTTAGATATTCTAGTAGTGACTGG
This sequence comes from Parelbella polyzona, assembly GCA_018244815.1. Taxonomy (NCBI): domain Eukaryota; kingdom Metazoa; phylum Arthropoda; class Insecta; order Lepidoptera; family Hesperiidae; genus Parelbella; species Parelbella polyzona. Next base: position 8,222 of record DWMF01000622.1, on the reverse strand, counting down.
GAGGCTGGATTTGTGCCCAGTGCATGGCAATAGGGTCACCACCTATTCCATAGGATTTAAACGTCACTGGTGAATCGTGGGAGCATACTACATTCCTCTGGCTACCGCTTTGGAGATTACAGGCCTGATGTTACGTTATGTTTTATAACTTTCTGACGTCTCATGTAAATGCTCCAAGTCTAATTTGCTTGTATTTTATTTCTATAGCAAAAAAGTTAAGCATTACTCAACATCTTTAACATCGAAGCAACAAATAATCTGCCAATTCGGACTTGACCACCGTAGCCCCACTGTGACCCTTACCTGCATCCCTCTCAGAAGTGGCCCGCAGCACACAATAAAACGATAAAAAGGTTGATAAAGTTGGTAAGGGATATCTGATCCAGATATGAAGTTATTTAGGTGTTTCACTTCCTTCGATTGTCTGGTCCTATCGCTCCTATAGACTTATTTATCTTCTTAAGTTGCTCGTTCTGACCCAAAATATTCTTTGCAGGCTCAATGGGCCCCGGCGTGCCTGAGAACATAACTGTCACTTTCCTCAATCCAACCACGGTGCGCGTGTCGTGGTCCACCACAGCGGATCTGGTGGAGAAGTATGACGTCACCTACAAGCCCTCTGATGCCAGGTAAGGATTCGGTGTTCACTGCTCTGTCTTCCTTGTCACTTTCTGTAACTGTCCGCTTCTGGCTGTTCCTCTCTGCACCTATCTTGTGCTGTCTTCATTTTCATCCTGTCTCTTTGCTTCTTCTCTGTAACCTTTTTGTACTTATATAGATAATATTGTAAATAAAAAGTATTAAAATTATTGGCTTATAGGAGACGTTGTATTGTAATAAATATAATAAAAATAATTAATAAAATGCTTAAGTATTAATAAAGCAATCATCAGAATTCTTTTACATATACCGTTATGCGTATATTATTCGTCTTGAGTTGTAATATAATTGTTCGTCTGTTTTTACATAAATAATCTAGTTAAGAATGGTCTAACAAGGTCGAATGAAATTATTTTTTCAAAAACAGATGGATGGATATTACCTACAATATTTTTTAAATGTTAGCTATTCGCTAACAAACATCCAAAATATATCAGTGGATTCAAGATCTTATTTTAATATAAATGTTACATACAGTTGTGTGTAAGGCAGGTTATTCGAGGGATCATTTATTATGCACTCCCTAGGGAGCGTTTCTCATACTCATCGTATAAACCGGGAACCGTTAACAAACATCTCGTGGTAGTTACTATTGATTTAGAAGCCCTTTAAGCACCGTACCGCTGGGATATCGCAAACAATATGGCGTATTAAGCATGAGGGTATATGTAGAAGAGAATATTGAAGTGCCTGGAGCAGTGATACCTTAATGGCTTAGGATTCAGCTTCTCACTGTTGGATCGTGGGTTCAAACACTGGTCCATACACTTGCAAAAAAAGTGCATTTGAAGATTGACTATCATTTACCGCAACGATAAGGGAAAACATTGCAAGGAAACCTGAAGGTCTTGGAGTTCATAATGCTCTCTGAGAAGTGAGAAGTCTGCCAACCAGTTGTTCACCAGCGTGGCCGACTATTACCGTAACTGTGATATTTCTGAGAAGACCCGTGTCTAACAATGGAACGATAAAAGCGTTGAAGATAATAATAATCATGTTATACCACAAGATACGAAAAGCTTTGTCGAAACCACCGAGAAGTTTATAAATATCCAACAGATTAAACATCTTGCAATTACGTAGACTGGATCAGCGTGGTTGATACCGTAAGCTTATGGACGCAATCGTGCACTTAATAAATCTTTTATAGTGTAGTTCATTAAATGTGGAGAACGATAGAAACTTTACGCCAGTCAGTAAATGAAGAAAAATCCGGCTTCGAGGTCGTCTCTTGAAGTAAGGTCACATGCGGTGTCATATAACTCCACGTTCCATTGCAACAATAGAAAATATTTATGAATAATCTCAGTATGAAAAGCAAACAGAAAAGACATAGGTACTGTATACCTGTCTTTTCTACAAAATGTTGCTATAAAAATATAGATGAACGAATACGAAGTTTAAAAGAGCAATAATTTAGTTAGAAGAATAACATTTAATAGATACTAAAAACGATTAAATAAAAACTTGTTATCAGAACTATTAATTGTTGGGTCTGAAGAGAGAGATTGTCGATCTACGCTTATAATATATTTCACTTCAATTCTCACTAGTAGAACCGCATCTGTGACCGACTTCGTACATGACAGATACTAAATACTCGACAGACACTAATTGCTATCATATTGAACGTACGTGTATATATACTGAACTAATCTCACTAAAAGTTGTCTGTAGACTTGTTACGATTGAAAGCATTAACGGTCGCATAGACAACCAATATTAAGTAAACTTTCAGATTCTAATCACGGTCCTTTAGTCCTTTTCAAGGTCAGTTTCAGTTATTTATGGACAGTAGCGACCACTAGTAACTGCTAGATACTATTTCGCTACTCTGTACATTAAAAATACAGACGTAAAAGGAATGACTTGTTCCCAGCGTTATAAGATATTCCAATTGCCAGAATGAGACGGTTTGGTTCCACTTTTCTTATCCAGACGGCAGAGCACATCCTGCTGGCGTCTGTGTTTCCGGACACATACAAACTAGGACTCGTCAAAACAAGGGTGAATTGGCAAAAGTCAATAAGCTAGTAAGAACTAGGCATCCGTGCTCCATCTTCGCGGCCAAACGGTAGCTTATCATATGACAAAAAAAGTTGTATACAGAAGAATTGTAAATACAAATAGGTAAAAACGTAGAGTTCTAAATATAAAAAAGTAAAGATTTTATACGTGCAAGAATGAAGGAGCGTTTTATACAATCACGTCACGTAGTTCTCAATATGGGGTCGTATTATCATTTGTCAAAGAACACGTGTCGAAAAGGGACTTTCGGCTAAATTGTATACCTGCGGAAAAACTATATACCTATGTTGGTTACAATCCAATGGCGTTTAGAAAATAGTCAACACAGTATAGAGCAGTGTGTGGAATTAACATGAATACAGAAACAGATATAAATCCGTTCATCAAATATTCAAATTGTTGCTGAATATTCGACTTGTTCCATTGCTGTTTTACTGACACTATGTTAGAATATTTAGTTGATATTAGCTCACATAAATATAAGAAAAATATTGATTAGATTTTCTTTTATTGTAAAAGTAACTGACAATAACTAATAATAATATCTAGTATTAGGTTTGTCACAACCAAATGGTAAAACACCAATGCGGGCTACTTCCTACAAGATGATCACCAATGAATAAAGTTCAGAAATCTTGTCTGAATTTGAGCACGGAAGAGTCTACTGCAGTGAACGTAAGTTTTACACTATATATCTGCTGCAATAATCAAAGGGCCTTTACTCTTCTCATTGTCAGAGTAGACCCGTGCAACGATAAAAGGAATGATGGTTAGTTTAACAGCAGAAATCATTGCAGCGGCTCTTACTGTATTCTGAAAAATGGTTGCACTAACAAATTCAGTTTGTTCTAATATTCTAATATTCATAATGGCGTTACAAAAACATCACCGGAAATCACGTTGAAGACATTTGTAAAGGAGACACATTTCTCTGTTTACACGATCAAAACATAAAGAGCTTTTCGAACTCAAAACAAAACAAAACTCGACATAATGTAAAATAACTTCGCACAGAACGAAGACAATTTATTCATGATGTTTGTACAACAGCGTCACGATCTGATAAGCGTGAAACACAACATTGCGGTAATCCGATCAGAATAGTAATGTAATTGCGAATGTGCGTAGCTCAGTCTATCGAATGGAATACTAGATCGTTTATAGAGATTGTATTAATATTAGCTGTAGTTGATCCGGCTTTTGTTTCAGCCGTTGTAATTATTGCAACGTATGTAGATACGTTGATAAAGAGTAATGTATGAGAATCACGATGAAGCGTCAGTTTCGACGCGCTGGCATGTCACATAGAAATTGAAGTTATAAAACTGCTTGTGATGATATATTCTTTATTTGTACACTGGCGGAAAAGTATTATAAGTGCCCAAGAATCTATTTTCTAACAGAATTTTAATGGCCTAATGCTTAGACATGGACCTATGTCCAGCAGTGGATTGCAATAGGCCGATGATGATGATGATGAATGCTTAGAGGAAGAGAATTCCAAAGGAGAACGGAAACATTCAGAGTTTTTCTCTTTGCATTGGTTATTAAGATTCTTCAGTACTTCCAAAATCAATAAAAACCTTTTGGTTACCATTCTCAAACTTTATGAGAATTATTTATATTGTGGATAGATGTTCAATCATTTTCTTTTGTATTATTGATTGAGATGTTGTCCAGGAAACGACGGGAGAAAAACGACTACGGATGCGAGATGAGAATGTTATTATACGAGTACATACATAATGACAAGAATGGTGAGGTTGGAAATGATATCACCGGCAGTTTGAAAGTGGCCACACGGATAGAAATACGTACGTATAAACGGACACCCTTTGACATGATTTGGGCGTGATGGAAGTAGGGTAATGTTACAAAAGTGTGACGGACATGAATGTGAGCAACATGAAATTAATACCAAGCAAAATATAGTTGAATGATATATACGATGAGATGAATAAGAAGAATGATAAAAAGTTGAGTATATAAATAAATAAAAGAACACGAATAAAATGTGGAAGGTAGCAAATAACAAAGAGGAAAATGAAGAGAAAAGGATATTGTGAGATCCCCATCTGTTGGGAATAGCGCCGGGAAACGATGATTCATAGCTCCTACTAGTAGACTATCATTCAGTTTATTCAAACAAGTCTGTACAGATCTCGCTCAAACGAAAGTGTATAAATTAAACTTTAAATAAAAGCATCGTTTCCAACACTTATTGTTTTATTGTTAGACAAGGGCCTTTTCTCATGATGAGAACAGACAAGCCTTAGTCTGCCACGCTGGCCAAGTACGTTTTGGACTTGCAGCGCGTTAAAGGATTACGAAGAATTCCAAGTTGGGCAGATTTCCTCACGATGTTTTCCTTCAATGTTATAGGAAAGATATTTACACTGTACAAATCTCACTCAATTGAAACGGTATAAATAAATATTTGATTAACTCTTAACCTATAATTGAAATAGAAACTTGTACATTTAGAGCGAGGTTCCCGTCATATAACGCCAGACAGACAAAGTAGGTCCAACCACATTCTATATCAAACGCCTTCGTGTATAGTCGAGTAAAGTGACAGATGAAGACAATGAACACCGAAGTTCTTTAGTAGGGACGGGGATTTCACATTAGCTAATTAAGTAGGAAGTAGTGTATGGGTATTAGACTACGCAAGGAGATTCATCTAATAGATAGTGTTTCGTTTATAGGGAGAGCATAGAGATAAGAGATTTCTGGTCCAATATGTGAATATATTTACAATACAAAATAAATTTTAAAAAATGTAACATTACGCTTATAATTCTCGAAGGGGTAGCCAGTGGAGTGTAGTAAACTCCCACGTTTTACCAGTTACGTTTAAGTCCCATGGGATAGGTGGTGATCCTATTGCTATCTCTCTGGTCCATTATATATTTGGTTATATTATGTTATTTAAAGTTACATAGATGAGATTTTAGATATTACTTTTCATGGAGGAACGAATGGAAAAGCTTTTATGGTCTTAACAAGATCAATAGTGCTATTCGACAGTTTTCAAGCCCGAAAGAAAATTTTGTGAAATAGTTTTTGTCTTATAATTATACATGTAACAACTTTCAATCCTTTCCTATCCTATGGAGGATGAGACTTAATTTTAAAGTTGATTCGAAATATATTATTCCATCTATTATGACCAACCCTTGTGTAAAACTTTATTTTTCAGTAAATAGCGCCTTAGTAAGGGCGGCTTTAATTTAAGTGACTTTGTAAAATACACGAATGATTACTTCCCTAATTATTGTATACTAACTTGTATATAAGAAATCCACTGACTTGTATATATGTATTTATGTAGAGTTTTACTAATGCACCCCGGTGTCGGAGACTTCTAATTCCCCCATCAGTCAGAACACGACCTATTTGGACGAGATAGGTGAGCCTTGGTCTCCATCGGTCTCCCCGAAACCGGTGTGCATGTATGAAGAGATTGATGAATGCGGAAGAAGCACGGCAGGTACATGCAAGAATTTTTTGAAGGATGGAAGATATTTGACACTCCGTGCTCTCTGCTTACCCCATAAGGGACTCGGCGTGAAAATATATTTAAACATGTATATAATAAGGTGTGTACATTTGTCAATTCCCACCTCCTACTCTAAATAAGTAGTTCTTAATTATATAGATAAGACCACGGCCTGTCGTGTCTGGTGGACGCGTCAGTGATAAATGACTATAGCAAAGTGCCAGGGCTTGTTAGAATACTGTCAGTTCTCTACAACTCTAAGGTATAACTATACGATACATGTCAGCTAGTACGCCAGTCTTTATGACTCATTTCCAATTTGTATATGCATTTAAATACATTCCATTAAATTATGATAACGATAGGAAAAAGGTTTTATATCCGGTCAATTGTCAAATTACAATGTAACATTTTTGTTACGTGTTGGTTAGTGAAATACATTTAGCAAAGTTATAACGCTGTCCTGTACTATATTAATGGAATGTAGCAAGCACATATTAAAATATGTGTTGTATAGGCGAAGGAAAACATCTTGAAGAAGTCTGTACACCTTAGAATTCTCCATAAAATTGTCTAACCCGTGTTAAGTCCGTGAACCTACATTTCGCCTTTAAGCAGACTATACTATAATCCTTTTTGTTATGGATGGAGGTCCGTGTCCAAGTGAACAAAAACATTATTGATGACGATTATTAAGGGCTATTTACCTGTTGCGTTCTGTTTTGTTCCATTTAATGCAATCGAAGTATGACAGAAAAACACAAATCATCATTTCTAAGTTCTTCGACTAAAGTCACTTCTTATAAACCTGTAGTCTAACGTGAATACCTTATTATAACGTATGAAATTATTCTTAAGTGGAAACAAAGTAAACTACTTACGTTTACTAACATTTTTCTATTAGACGTAAACTTGGTAAACAGCTTAGTTTCATTTCTTTTAGCTTTTCAAATATGTCTTCTTGAAGTATCACCGCTTAGACTTGTCTGACTGTGTACTAGCATAGAATAAGCGAAGAAGTAAATATTCTTGCTTCGTATAAACCAGACGTATTTTTAGGTTACATTGGTTTTCGTTTAAAGAAAAAGAGTCATTCATTGATTTGACTTCATTTTGTAGGTTAACAGTTACTTCTGTTTGTGGGAGTACTGCGCACAATTTTTATAGGTAACATCACGCCTTTATGTTCTCGAAGGGGTGACAGAGCACCAACCCGCATCAAATGCATCACACAACTCTTTGCCAATTTTTATTTTATATAGCTAATAGCAATGAGCGCTGTTCGCGTCCCACTGTTGGGTCAGTTTCTCAACCGCAAATCGGATAAATCTTAAGCATTAATTAAGCGAATTATCCACGCTTCATTTTAGTGAGCTTTATCTCTTTGCGAGCATAATTTGAAAGCGCGTTCAACTGATTAATTTAAGCCGCAGATAAATATATAAACTCGAGAAAACGCTTCAGAATAGTCAGTATTTTTATGTTATTCGCTTTAAAAATACTGAGCTCGTTTCACGTTGTTCGTAACACGAGTATCAAGCGCTCACATAAATTGAGTCTTAAACAAATCCAGGGCTCAGACTTTTTACTATTCATTCTCTTGTTCTCATAACTCACGCTCCTCTCGTCTGCGTTAAATGTATTCTGTCTTCAACGTTCACCTAAGAACAGACACCATCTCGAATAACATTATTCGGGAAGATAGTCAGACCGCTTATAAGATTCATGTCTTTATATTCAAATTGTTTTTCTTCATAGCTGTTGTGGCGTTTATAAAAAGTTATCGCGTTTACTCATTTTCTTGTTTTTGTTGAGATAAAAGAATCTAATTTAGGGTTGAATGTAAGATTATTTGTCGCCTTGTTAAGGTAGGTGTTCATTTTAACTTCATCTATTTCTCAAAATACACATTTTCTTAATTATCATCAGCCTCATAGCCGCATAGGTTTCATCTAAGGGGAATTTGTCTGTAATCCACACGTTGGGCATGCAGGTTGGGGATGGCAGAGTGCACATTCCATACAAATAGTTC
>DWMF01000621.1:0-13846 GCA_018244815.1 Parelbella polyzona | reverse complement strand
TAAACTAAGAGCTGCATGCGAGATATTCGAATTCCAGGCCACTGACATGGGAAACTGAATCCAATGTATTTCATTAAAATTATCGAAGCCCAAATAAATTATACTTGCCAAAATATAATTAATTACACCAAGAAGGATCAAAATTCTGATCGCGTTAGAAAAGCAATTATAATAATTGAGTCTGAACAAAATAATTTCGGTGGATTACTAAAGACTACGTAACAAAGCGTTTAATCGCGAACCGAGATACGAGATCTGTTTGCGATCCACTGATTGAATAAAATTAAAATCTGCACGGCGCTGTTTACGCGCACAGTTCGACCTTTCGCGTGTAAACGTGCACCGACAGTTAGGAGGCTAACACATTAACTATACGCTTTATCGTGATTACCGGAACTTTCCGAATTAACAGATTTTTCCACGAAATATACGTTTATTTCGCTAACAAATGTTATTGGTACAAAATGAATAATTCTTGTATTTAAATCAGACCAGACAGCGCTACAATTTGGTAAAGTGAAGTTACTTAAAGGCAAATTAGAACAATTTCAGTTTGCTTCCAACTTGTGTGTCCTGAGTTTTTGAACCAAAATAACACTTCCTAGAAATTTAACCAATCATGTTTTATTTAACACAAAATCTGGAAACTCTAATGAAAATGTCTTATGGATCTTAAACTATTTACCGTTTCTGCTGCTAAACGACAGAATTTGCATTTTAATGCATTGTTTTGAACGGTTCTAAACATACATAAAGAATAGAAATAACCAAATTTATAATTTCGCGATAGCAGCAAATCTTTGAAGGTGTCTGAGTTTAAAGAACAGCTTTAGGCTTTTCTGCAGACATCTATAACCTGAATAAAATTATAGATAAAAGTACAAGATATCAAACAACAAGATTATCTAAAGAACTAATATTTATGTATATGGAATAATATGCATAACAATGTATCGAATTCCTTTGCAAGCAAACATTGGGTGCTTGAATCAAAAAATCTGGTCACACTACAATTAAACGTATTCTAATGCCTCGAACATGCCTAACCACGTGGTATTTGCGGACTTTCGCACAAAAACACTAAAACGACCTTCAGAACCAATTGTCATACGTCAACATTGTAAAACATTGGTAAGGAATGAAGCTCAAACCGGTCCTAATAAGGCGGAGCATTGTTCCGAACAATAAGAAATGGAACGCCGCATCTCCGATGTAGCGACGTTTATTCGACACTTGATCCGTGTCCCGTCGTCGGATCTTCGGATCGGGATCCGAAGTGCAATATCTGTAGCGTCACTTCATAAGACAATCGCTATTGGATTTTAGAACAGCTGGCATTTATTGGACGGCCGTAAATAAGTTTCAATTTTTGAAATTCCGCAAGCTTCCAGAAGCTCAACTACATTTTGAGCAAGGACGTAATCGAATATAATATTATGAATGGATTATAAGTCGTTTAAAGTGTTCTGAATTAGTGTATTGGATATGTGTGCAAAAATTCGTATTGTTTCAGGTAATTGAGCAACGAGAAGGTAGTAATTGATGTTAAACTTTAATATTACGTAAACCTAAGTGAAACTTATGCTAGATCGTAATCTATAAGTTCAAGTACGGATGCCTGCTACGCTTCAGCACTTATTAGGATCGCTTTGAGTACAACAATTCAAGTATAGCTGCTTAGCAACAGAGATTGCTGCTTCTATTCCTTAGTAGCGTTTCTCCAGTTGAATGACATTCTCTATCATTACTCTACCATTTAAAACATTAATATCATTAGCTTTCTCTTACAGAGTGGAATCCACAACTTTACTATAATTATCAATTTTCCTTTAAGATATTAAACATCATATTACGATTTCCGCACTGATGGAAACGGGTTCTTTCCCAGGCTATTCTTCCAGGTGAATTTCAACAACATCACCAGCTGAAAAAGGTTTTTTAATAAATATGACATAAAATCAGTATCATCATGATAAATCCAAATACCAACGAAAATGCTTCCTTACATGAATTTTAATTAAATCCAACAACGCACAAAACAATCGAAAATAATCGAATCGGAAGTTTAAATTATGACCGCAATAATGTTTCGTGAAATTTAATATTGCTAAATGAACACGGCCGGTGAATCGGCTGCGTTCTCCACAGTGGGCTGCGTCACATCGGGTTTTTCGTACCGCGAAAAATGATTGTCGCTCATTAAGCCCGCCGGCGCCGATATTAATCGCTTAACCGCAGTGAGCATTGCATTATTTTACGTATTTTCAATCGTTGGCAATAATAACGCAACTGAAAATCGACTGTTAACTTTGGAAATAACGATGTAAATGGAAATTTTCGAACTGTCACTTCATTATGTTATAATTTGATATTAATTTAGCTCTAAACACCTGTTAATTAGTATCGTTCTAAATATTTGCTATTCGTACAATTACAGACAGGGAAAAATATTCAACAGTTTATAACGTCTATGCAGACCTGTCAGAATTTTGACTAAAAACTTGTACTAATTCGAGCGTTAAAAATGAAATAGGAAATAGAGAGGCGAAAAAGCAAAATATCCTTCAAAAATACACGAGTATAGGATATTTAATATATCGGCAAGGAAGCACTACGTGGTAAAGTTAAACAAACGCACGCAGCGATGTGTGGAAAGGAAACATCCCACATCCAATTTAAAAATTTCCCATATTGTGAAATGCGCGCCGCCCGGAAAATTGTGAAAGTAATTGGGTGAGCTGTATGGGAATTCACTGTTACGCTGGAAAACAGTGTACTATGAAGGACAGAGAATATTTATAATGAGAACAATTACTTTTATAGGCCAAATTTCGGCTTAAAATATCCTGATTTATTCTTTGTTTAACAAATACCGATTGTATTTGCTGGATGCCAGTATTTTAGCTATTAGGGAGTCATGATATGAAAATGAAAAGTTTGAGTATTGTTCGCTATTGGTTATTACCTGTAATGTTCAGTGCTTAATTTGTCTCCCAATCAGAGACACAGATAAGAAAATAGAATTCAACTGCCCTTAACTATTGCTAAATGTTTAAGGGCACTATACTTATATTTAAGGGCGCTATATTTCTGCTCAATACCAGATAGTTAATTTAAACTAATTAACTAAGAAATCACGAAAATGCATTTCTTTTATAGTAGAGTCTAGTTATATTCATCAATATCTTTTATAACGATCTAATAATTAAATCAAACAAAGAAATTTTAAAAAACTGTCAAAACATACAATTAAGTAGATCCAGCAATCCATTGTAATGAATCATAGTATTTACGAACATAAAATTCCAATGTTATTTTAACAAATGAATATTCTACTTTATACAAAAACTGCTACATAGTATTAGAATACTATTCTTGTTCAATGCCATACATTATTTAACTTCAATGTCATAATACGTGGCTTCGCATTTGGCTTATAAGTTTATATTCCATTTGAGGCAAAGAAAATGTTCTATATAAATTTGGAAGTTTATTCCCAACGTTGACTAGATTGCGCAAGAATACATTATGATAGAAAAACGTCATGGACTACAAGTGAAAAATGCACACGCCCTGTGACGTATGAAATAATCTTCCTTCTGAACTATTCCGAAGCGCAGACATACATACATAGGTCTGCGTTTTAGGAAGATGCAAAAAAAATCCTTTTTTAAAATCGTCTTCGCACTACTCCGGTATTATAAATATTTTAAAGTGACTAGTTACCAACAGATGATCTAGAAGTTAATTCATGTTTTTTTGCAGTTTTAACATGACTCATAATACTCGTATATCATACATCAAACAATAGTCAAATTAGCTTATATATAGTATGCAGAAGAATTGTTCATCTTAAATGACCAGAGCCGTGAGATTGGCAAATTTAATCAATATTTAAACAATGGAAGGTGATACCGCGTCTACGGTAGTCATACTCATCAAAAGTATTAAAATCCGAGAACCAGATAGCGTTGCCAGATAGCGCTTTGAGGATCAGAATGACGTTGCCACTCGAGTGCCTTCAATATTGCATCCTACAATCAAAAAACAATTATTCACAGTAGCCGAAATGTAATTGTGTAATAGATAAAAAGGTGTTAGACGGTTACATTTGCTTGCGCCGCGTAATCCGCGACGCATGCCGCAGCCGCACCGCCGCATAGCCCAGCGCGAGAGTCACGTTGTAACAAGCTTTACGAATTCTAGTCTCGCTTTAAACGTAATTAAGCAGCATATTTCAGTAACAAAAAAGTGATTCCAAATTCCGATACGCATTTCTCCATTAGGGACGCGATGAAAATGCAAATTTGGCGGACGCTTCGCCCGCTGCATTTTGTATTTTGTCAGCAAACACGTTTTTAATTAATACATTAATTTATTTGGGCGTATTGGCGTCGCCAGGAGCAATATTATCCATTACACCCCCACTCGGTGCGGTCATGTTGATTGAGTTCTTCGGGGCGATGGATTGTTACTGAACTTAAAAATAAACGGATTTATTTTCACAGAAATTATTCTTAGAGTTCATAGAACTAACAAACCCAATGGTAAGATGTCGGTGTACAACTACCTCTAATGGGATATATGATTCACTGATTAAATGGATCAATACATTGACTGTGGAAGTATACCGTCCGCATCTAACATTATTCCTAATTGCTTCGTATCAAATCTACAGATATGATTATCGGTAACACACTTCTGTGTGACATTTTCTAATTCTGTGCAGTCGTTACTCGCATATGAAATTACATGTACATTTTAACGAAAGAAACTACTTGGCGTAACTTGGTGTAGTGTAAAGCATCCCTAATCATTATACCTTATAGAATGTAACGTCTACATAACAGTAAGACATAATGTTAACTACATAAGCAGTAGGTACTCAACTGTCTGCAGATATCACAAAAATAGATTAAAATAAAAACTGCACAAAAGACCAAGAAGGAGATACAATTAAAGGTAATTGTGTCCAATGTTCCCAGATCAACAACAAAGACTGGTGCAAGAAAGGGAGGAAAGGCGGACACTGCAGCATGAAGTGTGAAGGTAACTAATTAAATCATACGCCCCAACTAATTGTGTTTAGCACCTGCTGCTAATGCTCGGATTTGTACTGCAATTATCGTGCAGTGCGCTTTAGAAAACCGTTTTTAATGAGTATTAATAATTAGAGTATTTTTGTAATTACTAAATTAATTTATTGAATTAAAATTAAGTTACAATTTTGTACTATTCATGAAATGCTACATGTTTAAACCTTATGCTACATAGACAAACCTACTAGGACAAAAGTGTGCAAATACAATATGTTTGCGAGTTTGTCCATCTTTCACGGAAAATAAAACCGTAACGGATAGATGTGATTTATTGCGTAGATATAGGTTATGGGCCGGAGAGTGACATAAGCTACTTTAAGTCCGAAAAAATTTGTAGTTCCCTTAGGATTTGAAGTTATGATAGCACTCGGAATTCCATTTTGTTGAAATTTAATGTGCAGACATTATACCTAACTGCTGGAAAAAGATATGATCCAGTTCGAAAACGATTTTACATGAAGCTCTCAACTAGTAAAATATAAGCAACGAAATTAATAAATACAAGTATTAAAATAGGATGTACTAAATTTTACAATACTTTATCGCATCAAACATAGTTAGAGGTTATAACTAATCAAAAATAAATCTGAAAATTATCTTACTAGTCGTTTATAATTATATAATAATAAACTTATCGTTTATAGTACAATGTATTTGTTGCCTCGATTCGTGTCATTTGCTTGCTTTAACTAATACAGTTTTTTAAATTTTCAGATCTTATCAACGAGGACCTGGCTGACGATGTGCGTTGCGCCAAGCGTATTTACGATCGCGTTGGATTCAAAGCCTGGCCGTCTTCCTACGCGTACTGCAAGGAGAAGAGCCTGCCAGACCTGTCTCGTTGTTAAGTGTTCAAAATGGAAGCGTCGTTCACTGTTTTACCTATAATGAACTAGAGGTATTTGGAAGCGGATAGATGTATAAAGACAGAAAATATTCAAGTTATTACTAATTTTTTGAGTAGTATTGACTTCAAAAGAAAGCCTGAGGGAAATTTCAAAAACATTCTCTGGCACTTTCTTAAATGTACAAATATAGGCACAAATTAAACAACAATAAAATAAAAAAGATTTTAATACAATGGTAACACCAATCGATTCCGTTTATACATGCCTCGCGTTAAGGTACAAAATTTTTATATAATTTTAATTTTTTTTTCAATAATGATTTATAATTCGGTATTTGTGTCAGTAATCGATTTTTTAGATTTATAGTAGTATAATACACAATATACATCGTTTTAGTTATAAGAGAATAGAATAACCATGGAATTAACCTCTGTCGATTAGCTGCAATTGATTTTAGGTTAATTTCGTACGTTGCTATGTCACTTCGGTGTAACTAGTGTAGATCGTAATTTAGATTGTAATGTTTATTTTTGTAAATTTGTACCTACTTTAGTAGCTATGATTTATTGAAATAAAGATTAATCCATTTTCAAGGTTGTATTATTGACTGGAATTTGTGAAGTCGGAAAGTATTTTACATCATACCTATAAAAGTGGACGTCGGTATCGTCAATGAGCAATTTTTAAAGCTCATTTGATTTTAAAGACATTTTAAATTATTTAACATCTTAAAATTTTTGTAATCAACTTTGATGGTAAAGAAGACCAATTTTTGTATAAAGTTGCCAGATACGAAGTCACCTAAAATTATGCCAGATAAATGAACATATGCAGATAGTGTTCACGACATCGGCCGTCATGGTAATCTTGCAATGTATTATTGAAAGCTTTCTAAATACCAAACGCTCATTTACAATAAACCAACACCACAGAGCTGACAAACGCTTCACTGATGCAATAAACTCTAATATCGCTAAGTCGATCGCCAAACTCGTATGAAGTTACATTCTTTAGCACATAAATTGGAAGAACAAAGCTACGGAATCTAATTCACATCTAGATAATTCGCAATCAGAGTTCCGTTTGATTCGAGAAAAGTACAAATTGAGTTCGCAAACATTTATTGTTTGTCTAACATTTAATTCTCGAAAGAAAGCTCACGTTCCGAACAAAAATTTAGAACTCTGTTCAAGAATAAAATGAAATCATCAAATCGTACCTATAACATTTTCCTTTTACGCCCGTCTATTGGTTTTTTATTACTGTTTGTTTAACTTATTTTTTAAAGCAGTAATGGGCAGTGTTCCAAAATTCTGCCTCACACTGCAAGTAGGTACTTTAGGTCCAAATCCAAAATAATGTCTCTTCCTTTACAATCTTATGTCTGTTTTAAATAATTACAACATTTCAGTTGTAGGTATATGTACCGTGATATATACATATGCTTTTAGTAACAAGCGGTTATTTTATTATTGCAAACAAACACTTCAATTTTATTTATGGGTATATCATATCAATTCTTAACCAAAAAATGCGCGGAACAAATCAATATTAGATACTCAGTAGTTAATGAAGTAGATTTCAGGCCGCTCTCGATCAAGAAAGTTCTACACCATTCGAGAATGTTCTACGCCAAACAGTAGAATTTAAATCCGATTTTGTGATAACGGAACATGAAAAATATAACGAAATCTAAGTAGGTACCTACTTTTTGTGGCCTTGAGGAGTATGTAACAAGAATAATAGCTTCACTGCTAAATATAATGACGTAACTAGCGAAAACGTGTATATAAGCAAATTATTACGAGACATACTCGTAATGGCCTATGTGGGATAAAATATGACTGCGATAAATTATATTATCTCTTGTGTAAGTCCACACACGATATTGACTTAATTAAGCTTGTAATTATATCGATGCAGATAGCGCCGCTGCAGATACTTATTTACGACGTATTGGAGCGTCATCTAAGCACATGAATAGGTACTGAAAATTAGGAACATCATAGAATTTCTTCCCATCTACTCGTATGCTTATGTGTAGTTATTATAACAGAATTTTATATTCATTCGTATATATATTCCATGTACATATTTTTATTTATCATCAGTACGCCGTGTATATAACTTGATTATTACCTTGAAGCATGAACCTTCAACGCCACTCCGACATCCCGAGTTAACTAGGATAAAAAACAACAACTACTCCAATATAAAATTAATAAAGAAATTCTCTTTCAGCTTTTATCAAAATGACTAGGTACAAATATAAAAGTTCGTATGACAATATTTCATCACCGCTACGGTTATAACTTTATACTTCAATTAGTTATACTAAGTAATAAGAATAGGCCTATGAAATTGGAACATTTTCATTCATATAACCGTGCCTGTGAACCATAGACAAAAATAGACTATAAAAATATTAAGACAAGTTATTTCAATTCTTACTAAGGCACATCTTAGCTTTCTAGAACAATATTTACTCTATACAGATTTCGTAGGAGCTAAAACTGATGAAAGATCCAAGGGGCGGAAGCGCCTTCGCATATAACTATAGCAACGTTGTGCATCCGGGTTAATTCAACAGAACAAATTCTGCCAGGCGTTAAGCAGGAAGAGCTAGGAACGGATAGAGTAGAAAATGATAGTAATAATATTTATTGAGATGATTTTCTTTCTTCCTTGTCAGTACAAAACAATATTTAAGTATTTCACATATTTGAAAGTTACATTTTTAATTATAGAAGTAAATTCAGTTTTACGATTACCTATAGAATAGCGGTAACGTCACAGCGTTAAGGACACGAATATTTGTGCAGTCGGTGTTATCTATCTACCCTATTAATAAGGAATAAGGAACCGGACATGACGATACAATACCAAAGATATTAGAATTTCATTTATGCGAATTTGCAGCTATTGAAACTACGGCAATTGCTATTTCCTTAGTAGTTATAACTATGCATACATTTTATGTATGTTGTCAAACCTAATTCACATGGAGACAGGTAAACACTAACAATTTACACTACTAACACAGGAAATTATTATCTAACTAAACGGTTTTCGAAGCAACACAAAGAAGAAAACACATAATCTGTGCGCATTTAAATTAAAGTATACAATCACAAAGATAAAAATGAACAACATAATACTTAAGCAGTAACATAAGAGTAGAAATTACAAACATATCTACACATTTTTTAAATCAGATAATGGTGCAAAATAAAGCCTCAAACGTTAGTCACTGAATTTCATTCCCAATTCTTGGCAACGAATTAAACCCTTAACATACATCGCTCACAGTCGCACCCGTAGGGTGTAGTCGCTTTTAGTTAAGAGCAACAAAATGGAAACCCATTGCTTCCACCGGCCATAATCACACCCTTACTGCGTATTGTCGCTTTGACATATAAGCAACAAAAACGTATAAATGCGAGTTCTAAATGTTACCAACTCTACAGTAGAGTGCGGTGTGCATTGGAATGTGCGGTAGAATTAGCTTGCGGCTCCGGGTACATCCGGCGACACAAAAAACACTGCTGCCGAGTGTATCCTACTTGTTAAGCACTGATAATTGCGGCTTGCAGCGGGTACTGGCATTAACCAACTTTTATCTCCGGTATTTGGGCGACATCTATTGTTCTAGTGTTTTGCTCGAAACGGGTCTTGCCCTACCCTAACCCATTCTTGACCTAATTTACGGGTAAAGACATGTTATGTATTTTTATGAATGATTAATAAAATTATATTTATGACACATCACATCATATTTATGACATTTCGACGATATTCATTTTTTTAGTGTTTTGTGTGTGTTCTATATTAGAAAAATCCTATAGTACCCAGCCCAGGATTTGAACCCAGGACCTCCTGATTGGCAGTCACTCGACCAACGAGACACTCCAAATTTGTTATTTTACTGATTATTAAAACATCAAACGTTTGTATCTATGAACAAATATTAAACTGGACATGCAAAAGGCCTTAGATCAAATCATTTGAAAGGAATAAAACTTGTATTTATTTGTGTATTGTGCAAACAATCCGAGCTGCCGCTGACGCACTCGCCGTGTGTCTCAACGGGCAGGATACTGGCGCACCCGCACCGGGCGGTTCTGCGCTCGTCGCAAACGTCGCGAGTGCAGCTAACTCGTGAAATCCATGAAATCCGCGGGCGTGCGCGGAAATTCTTTTGCGGGAAATATCACGGCCGCCACGTTTTATTTTCAGGCACCCAATTGAATGTGTCCTATTATGAAATATAAATGTTATTTTCCAAATGTTTCCCGTTGCTTGTGAAATTTGGCCTGTTATAGTTTCGTACGTAATGATTAAAATAAATACAATTGAAATTATTTATATTTTCTCGGTTTATCAATACCATATAAGATATTGAAGCATATAGATACTACGATTTTTTCTTAATACTACTATTTGACTATTGAACTTAAATTAAATCTTAGTCTTTCAATTTTAATATTGTTACTAGTATAAACAATACAACCACATATATTTTCATAAATTTGTATTACCGATCGGACATATTTTACAGGCGGACATCGGATAAACGCGATTTAATAAAATAAAGAGCAATTTGAAAATGGAATCGAATTTCAACGACATCGTCATTACTCAGCGTGTATTTTAATGAAAGTACACAATTCAGAGTTCAAAATTACTACCTGCCACCTGATGAGCTCAGATTATTTCCGTCCCTGCAATTTTACTACAGCGAACAATATTTGCACTTTCGTTTATGCATCAGAACGCATAATGTGGCAAGCCGAAAAGTGCATATTTTTAAAGATCGGCGAAAACGAGAGGTTATTTTAATGTACGAAGTTAAGCTTTAAGCTATTCCGAGTTATATTCAAACATACCATCGTGAGATCTCAACAGTCGTACTTAGATACTCGTTTATTCTAAAAATAAAATACTGCAATAAATATATTAAGAAACAAATATTTATGACAATTTTAGCTATTTATATCTAATAACAAATAGCATCAGGCGGTATTTGGCGGAAATATATGTCTACAGATAACTGGAAGTTTTTTTGATACATGACGGTCCATCTTTACTGATGGTTAGTAAATAGCTTTGGTAAATATACCGTGTCGTGACATCGCGAAGAGTTCAACTTCTAGATAACAAAACGTTATCATATACGTATTAACCTATCTATATAGAAAAGGATCTTCCATATTCATAAACAATTAACACTTATCTCCATTTTATGTACTTATTAGATCTCGTTTGTCTGTACAAACGCAGAAGGATTTATAGAAAAGAATGATAAAACTTTAAAGAGAGATAAAGCATTTTAATGAACAAAGAAAAAATGTTATGCTATAATTTAAAAGATAAACAGTATTTATATTTCTTTAAAACGCAATGAACGTTCCGACCCACCACACCCTGGAACAACGAGAAGATAAATGCTTTTAAGGTTTTATTAATTTTAATTGCATGCAAAAATATAAATAGAAATCTAAAAAGGAGTATTAAGATGATCTGAAATACGTAAACGATAGCTCCTAAGCCCTTTCATAAGCTAGATATCGGCTGTTGTATTGGCTTTTAGCGGTAAGCTAGCTTAGCCGTCGACTAGACCGCAGTAACAATCTCTGTTGCAGCGCAGGCCGAGCAACACGTTTAGTAGAGCTGGATCATATTTTACCACTTATGTACTTATATTTATTCAAAGATTATATCTGATACCTACAAAGTGAAACTCAGAAATTAGGCATAAATCTCATCATTATCTTTCTACATTGTCCATTTCTTCTATTAAAGCGGTTATTCATAAAGAATAATAATTACTTTCAATATAAGAAACAATTACCGTACCAACTTTACTGTAATTGTCAATAACTTAGAACTATGTAGTTCTGATTACTTCGTCGGTCGAATGGTTGCAAGCGCGACTGCTGATCCGTTGCATACCACTAGGCTCAATCCCTATAACTCCATAGTGGGACGTTAACGTAACTGGTGAAAGGTGGTAGTAAAGAATACACTGCCTACCTCTTCGAAGATTACAGTCCCGATGTTTCGTAGTAATTTCAGCGGAATCACAACTGAAGTTAACTTACGTACTCTTGGTCTTAGAAGTTAATATACATATAACGAAAACAATGCCAGAAGTACTATCAAAACTTTTTATGGTTCCACTGTAAGACGTGGGTTACCTCTCAAAGCGAGAAGGGTTAAAATTGATATCTGCCAGACAGTTTAATTGCGAATTGACAATAATTACACGCCTTATAAAAAAATATGGCGAATTCTACGACATACTAGTTTCCTCACGAAATTTTTCTTTCGCTGTTACGTCGTCACTCATATTATTTGTATCTAGTGGGAATTGAAAACATTACCCTCATCTCAAAAGTCAGTTTTCCAACCATTAGACCAATGGACCAGTCATTTTAAATTAGAATGCTATAACAGTTTTCAACATTATGAACGCCTTGTCCAAATAAACTCCAAAGTAGAGATGGACGATTCACCGTAAGTTCTAGTTATGTTCAAGTCTCATGGGAAGCCTCCCTTTCCTAAATAAACGCAGCGATCGCTCGCTGAGATAACCAAAATGTTACGCGCTATTAATATAGCAATCTAAATCAGTACAAGCCTAACTAAATACAAACATGAAATATTTTTTATTTACTGTTGAACTTAGTGTCAGAGTTCGTGTACATGATTATATACATACATATGTACCGGCTTAGATCCCCTATGTTCAAATCTACACGAGTTTCTTCTTCATAAACTTCACCCGATTGCGGTGAGATAGCGGTGGAGACCTGCCTATTTTTTATTTAAATTAAATACTTACATGCATTTAAATATTTTTAAGAATCTTGTAATTTGCGTTACTGGTACCTTCTTCGTCTATTGGGGTATCATGAAGTATTGGTTAACACAAATTATAAAGCTTAAAAGAGATACGCGAGGCTATTTCTCCCTAAAAAAAGACAGTGCTTTATAAACCAGAGATAGGTATTACCTAGGTGTGCGAGGGTGTGTGCGTATGAGTATACGTGTATGAGCGTGCTTGTGTGAGCGTGCGTGCTTGTGTCGTGTCGCTGATTACTCAATTTGATTTATTATTTGGACACAACTTGAATGAATTTACAAGAGTCAATAGAAGTCTGCCAGGACCGTAGCAGGCGGAAATCCTTCCTTTCCGCTCGACCCTGAAAATTGGCGAGATATCATGTCTGTATTTATATTTTTCCTAAACTCATCAAAAAAAGGTCAATAGCCGCACCTACTGTTTTACGTGAAAACATTTTCGATGTCTGTATTGTTTTAAATTGGGGCCAATGGGCAATAATTGAGACAACTTAGCCGAGATAATAGCTATTGATTAATGTTAATTGTTCGGATTATTGATACAGGACGTAGACCGGTTCTACGGATTTCGCAAATTGTGGTCATTACATACCTACGCTGTTAATGGCACACAAAAAAATATTTACGTTTGTTTTATCTAGTAATCACTTATTACTCATACTTCTGTGCGTTTTAAAATTGGAGAAGTATCACTTGATATAGTGTGGAAGGAATACGTCTAGAGGGAACCGGCACAACTTAAAAATGTATAAATATATATGTATGTATAAATATATTCATGTAAATGTATATACGTATGTATAAATATAAAACTATTGCACTGAAAAACGAGATTGACTTTATTAGGACAAAAAGTGCATATTCAAAGATGTCTCAGTGATCAACAGGTCGAATACCGGAAGCGATCACCGACGCCTACGAGAAACTCTGGGTATAGATTTCAGAGTAGAAATACGTGGTTTGATGAAGTCAACGCTCCGTCCAACTGTGACCGAAATCAATAACAATAGCTCTAGCTTTCAACTAGAACTGAAA
>DWMF01000620.1:0-13853 GCA_018244815.1 Parelbella polyzona | reverse complement strand
ATGATTTATACAGGAGGCCAGAGAAACTTGCCGTCGATAGTGACTTAGAATCAAACTCTAGTTGTTCCGCTGCTAATAGGCACTACGATTCAGAAGCTTCAACCTCAACCGTTTTTTCAGCTACAAAAGTACGAAAGAATCGTAGTTCCATTGTTGATGTTTTAATTCAAAAATATGGAAAAAAAGACGACACTAAGAAGAAATCAAAAGAAAAGGATGATAGGTTACCTAAAGTTATACCAAAAAGTTCGAATACTACAGAACTTCTTCCAACACCAAGCTTAGGTTTGATAAAAAATGGTAGCAAAGGAACTCTAAGCGCTAAGAAGCAAAAATTAATGGAAGACATTTTCTATTTAGGTGCTTTTAGAAAAGAAACTGTCACTGCATTTAGAACAGCTTTTATAAAAAACACAGATGGATTGATGGGTGCTACAGAGGAGTTTTCTCCTATAATCCTTAAATCTAGGACAAGGACTGAAAGTAGAGTTTTGAAACAACATGCTACAATAAAGGAGATATTTGGAGATGAACGACCGGCTTCTGCTCCACCATCTTGTACTGACGAGATCGTACAAGATACAGAAGAAAATCAAGAGGTAGAAATAAAAAAGGAAGTAGACCAAAAGCCCAAGTTCAAACCTAAGAAAATAGTAAAGGATAAATTTAAAAGAAGGTCAAGTTCTATTAGGGATGGTCTTAGAAGTACAAAATCTTTAAAAAGAAACGACGCTAAGGGACGATTACTACGTTTGAAAAAAAGGAATAGTTTGATGAAAAATTTTACCACGAAACGTATGAAGGATTGTTCAAATAATAAGATTAAAAAGGATAAGAGTCCTTCTCCTGATGATAAGAGTAGCACTAAAGATGAAAGTAGCTCGCCCGGAACGACAGAGGGTCATACGAAGAAACGATTGAAACGTCTATTCGGTCGCCGGAAATTTAGTTCTGGGTTTGATTATATTAGAAAAAAGAAGAAAATTATACGTAGAGATGAGACATGTAACAAAATTCGCCGGCCAGCACCTAAGCCAAACCCCGAGTCCGTCCATGATATTCAAAAGGAGATTAAAGGCTGGTTCATTAATAAGAGCATTGGCGAAACGCACCTCCATCGCGCTGCCAGACTCGGATTCACGGTACGTATAGAACTAGCTGGCTGTTAAATAGTTTTCCATTATAATGTGTAAATTTTACCGTATTTCTTATAGGACTGTGTTGCATTCTGTTTGGAGAAGATGGAATCGGATCCTTCAGCAAAAGACAACGCTGGTTTTACACCTTTACATGTCGCAGCTGCCAAAGGCCATGTGAGAATTGCCAGACTTCTACTTCAGTATGGCGCAAACGTGTCGGCAGCGGCGCAAGGAGGAATTAGGTTCGTTTATTCTCATGACGTTTAGTATTGATTAGCGTGATGTCATTACGTTGGTAAAAAAATACGGATTCTGATTACAGACCACTTCATGAGGCTTGTGAGAATTGTCACGTAGAAGTTATCCGTCTGCTTCTTGCGTATGGAGCCGATCCTTTGCTGGGCACCTACGCAGGACAAACACCAGAAGAGTTAGCTGAAGGCCACTCGGCCATACTTCTCCGCTTGCACATAGCAGATGTACAAGGACAGGCTCTGGAACCATGGATATTTCCCTCACCAGCTGATATAATTGGTTAGTAAATAATACATTAAAAATAAATTTATTATTTTATCTGGGAATACGTGTTTATGTAATAAATTGAGTGACTTGTAGGGTTGTAGGTTGAGTGGTTGCAAGCGCAACTACCAATTGGAAAGTCCTGAATTCAAATCCTGAGTCCGGTACTATTGGTATTTTATAATTAGGAATTTCTGGTAGTAATTTAGAGTCTGTATCTATGGCCAGTGTATAGCTATGGGTTCATAACCTATTCTATGGGACGTAAACGTAACTGGAGAAACGTGGGAGTCTTCTAACTGTAGGCAGAGGACTGCCTCAGCCTACCCCTTCGTGAATTGCAGGCGTTTATAATAAATTTTATTATAAACGCCTATATTATTTTTATTTTTATTACTGTTTATAATAAATTTTTTGTGTGCAATTTTCAGACCGAGAAGAAATTGGCTGTGATCCTCTGTCCTCGCCGCCACCGGGTTCTCCACCGCCACCTCCAGATTCCATGATTGAGATACAATGCACAGAGGCTCCGCTGCCACCCTTCTATAGTTTGCGAACAGTACCAGGGCAGCCAGCAGACGGCCTTTGGTGCTTGCTGCAGGATGTCACAAATCTTTTACAGGTAAATAAAAATTTGAACAAACCAGTATAACACAAACACAATGGCTGGATCACTGATCCTACTACATTGCATGTAAATAGAGATCTCAGTTTTGAATGGCATATTTTACTCAAGAATGTTTATTATAATTATTTGCAATTAATCCCCTATCAACCAGTGAATCACCATATTTTGCTTTCAGATAAAATCAAAAGAGAGTTTGCTGAAACAAATCCACTGTGGCTCAGGGTCACCGAAGGAGTTATTGCGTGAGATTCGCACTCAAGAATTTTTAGAAAGAGCGCAGTGTCACCAGCTTCTTGGCGCCGGAGAGAAGGTCAACGTAAGGGCATCCAAGGTGGCGCTCATCAGAGTTACGGATAAACTCAGACAACTCCTGAAGATCGAAACCGTCCTTGTTAGCTGACATTAAATTAACGATTAGCTGGCTCAATTAAACTTTGTATGCTTCTATTTTGTAGACCTTGAGTCGGTGACAACTTTCACAGCATTAGGTACTGAATTTGTCCTACCTTAGTTTTTGAGACTCATTATATTTTTGACATAAGACTACTAATAAATTGCTGTATTTGGATACACTAGTATATATTCCGTCATTGAATATTTCAGTGATAATCTCACAATTTTTCAGAATCAAAATCAAATCATCACAATTTGTAGTGTACAGATAAAATGCAACAGTCAAACAAATTTGAACACTGTCCCCACGTACATACTGACAACAGTTCCAAGATCTTTATATTACGACTGAGTTATTTATATATGAAACAAAAATGTATCTCATTTAGGAACGAACAAAATATTCTTTTTATGAGACTGTGTAATTTAAGGCAGCCATTACATAATCATTTTATTTTATGAGTCAGTCAAGTTGGGTTGGGAGTGAGAGAAATTGTGTATTACATGTATGAATATTTTGTGTAAATATTGTAAATATGTATTGCTAGTGTAAATAACAATTCGTCGCTTTAAGTGTAAGATATTGTCTCATGGGTGCTATTTAATTTCGGTGTATGGTGATTATCTGGATAGTTAATGAATAGTTAAAGTGCTGCGGCAATTTGTTAATAGTAAATAATTAAAAACAGTTACCATAGTTTAATTTAAGGTGTTAGCATAATCTTGATCAAAGTGTGCAATAGTATATGTGCATGTTTCATAAATGTTTTGTAGGTGAACTTGTATTATTGATGTGCTGTCCGCTAAAGGGTTGGACGTAGCCTTACGGTAGCACGCGAACATTCGCACTGAGCTTTGTCTATCGCGGTGTGCACTCTGAAATATATACGTCTTGATGTTACGCTTTTGTTGGTGAATCACATTCACTATAGTAGAAACTGTTACTTTATGGTGTGCACCATATTGTGCACATGTTTCTTTATGATTAAAGCTTAGATAATATACAATGCTTTAGAAAGATATTTGGGTAGTTATGTACGCTAATAGATAGATGATATCAGCGCCAGTCATACTACCCAGTGGTTTATTACAAGTTGTTTAACATCACTGAGTCATAACATAAATTATTCAAATGAATATATCTTTTTCAATCTACTCCTTAGTTTTGTTTGAGATTATGCTATTAGATAATTTTTCGATCTTTTATTAATAGTACCAACATATATTTTTGTTCTTTGTTATGTTTGATATTTGTCTGCCTGAAATATGTTTATTATCGTGTAATTATTTCTTTTTATTGAAACAAGTTATGTTTTTATTTATACATCTCTGTAAAAATTAGGCAATTTTATTGAAACTTATTATGCATATCGCAAAAACTATTAACACTGTAAATAAGACTATTTGTAAACAGATTATTTTTTAACTTATTGTAACGCGTTACTGGAATAATGCCAGCTGAATACGTCTCTATATTACTTGCTGGTGATTATTTATTAACATGTCTACATACAGCATTTTGGAATGATGTATGAACGGTAGAAATTTCATATTCTGTAGTCTGAACTGTGTTCCGCCCTGTGTTATTTATGGAAACCAGAAACAATTAAGTACATAATTAATCTGTGATGCAGTAATGTTAGGTGGATAATTTGTGCGCATGCAGATAAAATGGAATAAAATAAAACGAAAATAATTTAAAAAGCAATTTATACAATTGCTTATCTATCAAAATAGATATAAAATCTTCTACTACCTATCTGTTATTAGCAGTACCTACGATTTAAGTATTATTATAATGATTATTGACACGATATTTGTTGATAACCCGGAAAAATAAAGAATTTGATCAACTGTAAAATGTCTATTTATTTATTTACCCTGTTATCCATATAACATATTTTCCTCCTATTTTGTACCGCTAGTGTCATTTTACATTCTGAACAAGATATTCATGGTACGTTATAACGTAATGTTGCTTTCTGTCGACCGGTGCCTAGGTCAGAGTCTTACAGGAATCATCTATAGGGCGATCGTCATCCTATTGTCCTCTTCACGAAGCCCAGCGGCATGTCCGGACCGTGGTATCCGCCGAATACTAAATAATTCCTTCCCTTAAAATAATTCCTTCCCTTTCTGTTTTAGTTTACAAGCTACTACAAAACTGCTAGGTGGTAAAAATTGCTCTTTTCAACAACATAAAGTCAATTGAATAAAAAAAACCAGGCATTTCAGTTTTGATAGAAATGGGGTATTACAGAACCGCACTGGATTTACACATGTCAAATGTGTAATATCCTGTTTAGACTAAAACTTGGTCAGCATTCTCTTGCTCGTAATAAATAAAATCATACCGTGCTGTGCTTTATCCCAGAAATTAGTTCATACGAACTGTATTAGTGGCAACACATGTAATAACAGATGGATCAATAAAAACTAAAATCTAATATTAAAGAATCATATTATCATTTAAAGAATATGAAAATGTGTAAAAAATGTGAGCAACTTGCAAAATCTGAATAATTTATAGACCGTACGTAGAGCGTGCACACTGCTTTATTAACAACACAAAAAATATAGTCATTGTATTATCTTTGCGTACTCATGGTAAAAATTTGTACTTCAAAAAATCACAATAAAATTATTAAATTGTGAAGTCATTCTATATTCAGCCAAGATAATGTTTTCGTTCGCGTGAAAAAATTTAAAACGCAGTAAAATCAATATTATTTTACTTTACAATCGTCTCATGTAAAAAAGAAATGCTAATTAGTTATATGTAAATGAAATTCAAAATATGCATCTAGATTATTTACAATATGTTGCTGTTTGGAATATTTTTGTATTAATTTAATGGATTTGACATGACAATAGGTTAGAAGTTAAAATAAAGTGTGGGTTTAACATATAATTTCATTTAAAATTATGTACCAATAAAACACTGTATTTGGCCGTTAGTACATTTACTGTTAGATCTTTATAACATTGGCAACATTATTTGGGTGTGCGAGCCTTCGAGGCGATACTTTGTGTTTGTCATCAAATTATTCATTCAAAAATAACTTTTGTGAAACACCTATGTATAAATTTTACCATAGATTATTTTCTTTATCATCTGCTGTTTGTTATGGTTTAAATTTCTGTTATGTGGAATAATCAAATGAAGGTACCGCTCTTGTTAGCAGCGGTAATGAGTGTATGCGGCCAGGGACTGGAACAGTCACAGATCAATTCGAATTTCCCACAACAGTATCAAACAGAAAATGCACAGAATGGAACACAGTATCGACCCAATGTGCCGTATGGTAGCTTTCCTGTAAATCAAAACGAATATCCCCATACAGCTCAGAGTTCTTTTTACCGTGAGAGCGACTCCGACGTGTATGGAGAAGGTGAGAATGAAGTGGATCCCCAAAGTACTGCAAGTTATTACGCCGGGTTGGATTATGAAGAAAGGTATAAATGTCCGCCTAACTGGATTCGATACAGAGAGTCGTGTTATCGTTTTACAAAGTCCCCTGATCGTCCGCGCAATGAGGCGCGAAAAATTTGCCAAGCATTCCAAGCAGATTTAGCTGCTGTGAACACACCCGAAGAACATGGCTTCATCATTACGAATTTAATGAAGCTGGACCCGCAGAAAGGCTCGTGGTATATCGGCGCGCACCAGCAGTCCCCCGGCTACTGGGTTAATGATGCTGACGGCTCGCAGCTTACAGGTCTCGAAAATGCGTTCTTTGACGATAAAAAACTGGTATACACTAGTTATAACATCCTTCCTAGAGACTATTTGGTGTATAGACATTCTCATGAAGATGGCCACTGGGGTCTTGTGCCAGTTGAAGGGACTCAGTACTTTCATTTTATCTGTGAAGGACAAACTCAAAGGTTACATTATCTTATACAAGAGGAGAGATCATTCACTTATGGCTTGGATACATATGATCCAGAGAGAATACCAAGGGGACCTTACTTTATAAAGGAACCAGTAGATATCATCTATGACCCTTTGAGAAATCATCATGTGCAGTTGACATGTATAGCTGGTGGTTTTCCTGCACCCACATATAAGTGGTTCCGGGAAGACTATCAGGTAGATAATCCTGTGTACACTGAAATTGATCCATTATCTGACACTAGATTCATTTTAAGTGGTGGTACTCTAATGATATATTCTCCAGATGCCGACAAAGATAATGCTAAGTACCACTGCACAGCCACAAACAAATTTGGTACCATTCGGTCAGAGTCTGTGAGGCTCTCTTTTGGATTTATCAGAGAGTTTAACCAAAAAAGGCCCGTTGAAAGTGGTAACCAATATTGGGGTAAAGTTATGGATTGTGACCCTCCCTCTTACTATCCATCTGTAAATTTCCTCTGGGCTCGTAACTATTTTCCAAATTTAGTTGAAGAGGATAAGAGAGTGTTTGTATCTTATGATGGAGGACTTTATTTCTCAGCCTTAGAAACTATAGATCGGGGTAACTATAGTTGTAATGTAATGAGTAAAGTTTCTGATGCAGGAAGGAATGGACCATTTATTCCTTTACAAGTGTATCCCCACTCTGATTATCAGCAGTTGAAGTTTCCTATTAATTTTCCAAAGATCTTTCCGGATGCTCCTATTGTTGGACAAGAAGTGAGATTTGAGTGCATAACTTTTGGCTATCCTGTGCCTTCTTATAATTGGACAAGGAAAAATGGCAATCTACCTAAAAAAGCTCATTTGAGTAATTTTGATAGAGTTTTAACAATACCAAATGTTGCTGTTGAAGATGAAGGTGAATACATATGTGATGTGAGGAATGACAGAGCACATATATTAAACAGTGTCTTCCTTAAAGTACAAGCTGAACCTAATTTCACTATTCCATTAGCAAACAAACACATGGACAATAAAGGAGATTTACACTGGAATTGTGAAGCTTTTGGTATACCTGATGTCAATTATACATGGTGGAAAAATGGCAAAAAAATGTCTATGGATAATTTAGAAGAAGAAGACAGAGACAGATATGTCATACAAGAAAATGTACTGATAATTAAATATTTGGATCCATCAAGAGATCCTGGTATGTACCAGTGTGAAGCAAAAAATCAATTGAAAGCTAGATACTCAACTGGGCAGCTCCGTGTTTTGTCTCTAAAACCATCATTTAAGAAGAGGCCACTTGAATCTGAAACATATGGATCTGAAGGCGGTAATGTTACACTGAGATGTAACCCTGAGGCTGCACCCAAACCCACCTTTACATGGAAAAAAGATAATATTATTATCGGCGCAGGTGGGAAGCGTTTTATTACTGAAAATGGAAATTTAATCATAAGGCAGCTTTCAAGAGATGATGAAGGCGTTTACACATGTGTTGCCAAGAATCAGTATGGTTCAGACGAGAGTCGGGGTCGTTTGATTGTACTACGTGCCCCACGATTTATTGAACGTCTTCCGCCGCGAATTACCACACAGGTTAACGAAGTTATATTTCTTCATTGTAATGCTGAAGTGGATCCTCTTTTAGATACTGCCTACTTATGGAATCATAATGGGATGCGTATGAAAGAAGCGTCCGACCTTTACGCCGATAAAAGAATTAAGATAGATGGAGGAGAGCTGACAATTTTCGACGTAAGTCTGTCAGATGTTGGAGAGTACGAGTGTGTCGTGAAGTCTGCGATAGGTCGTATCTCAACTCGCACACAACTACGTATCGAAGGACCTCCAGGCGCGCCTGGTGGAGTGCAGATATTAAATATTCAACGCTCCTCGGTAACTTTGGAATGGACTGACAGCAATCCTAATGGTCGTCCCATAACAGGCTATATACTTACTGGGCGTACACACTGGAACTCCACTTGGACCGTTATCACTGAAAATATTGCTAATGTAATGGAGATAGATCGGTACAATGGTCGTAAAAGAGCTACAGTCACTACCACACTCATGCCATGGTCGGTCTATGAGTTTAGGGTTCAAGCAATCAATAGTTTAGGTGTAGGCACGCCATCGTCCCCAAGCCCACAATTTTCCACCCAAGCCGATAAACCTTATAAAGCTCCAAGTAACGTTGGTGGCGGAGGTGGTAAGGTTGGCGATCTCACGATCACGTGGACTCCATTACCGCCATCACAGCAAAACGGGCCTGGTGTTCATTATAAAATATTCTGGCGACGTAATGGCACGGAAGTGGAATTTCAATCCCTTTTGCTCAAAGAATATGGAAATGTTGGCATGCATGTTGTCCACATTTCACTGGAATATTTCTTTACTGCCTATAATGTTAAAGTTCAGTCCTTCAATGATGTGGGCGCCGGCCCCGAAAGTGAAATAGTAACAATTTATTCAGCGGAAGATATGCCACAGGTAGCCCCGCAACTGGTGAAGGCTGTTTCATACAATTCTACAGCCCTAAATGTTACATGGGATCCTATAGATCAATCCCGCGACCGTCTAAGAGGAAAGTTAATAGGACATCGTCTTAAATATTGGAAACAAGAAAACAAGGAGGAAGAATGCATATACTACCTATCCAGAACGACACGAAACTGGGCGTTGATTGTTGGTCTGCAACCTGATACCTACTACTTTGTTAAGGTAAAATATATTCTATTTCCAGATGTCTATTACGCAGCGCATGTGGAATTTTGTAGGAGTATACACGAAATGTGTAATTTTATAGATCTATCTTTTGTACATCTAACATGTAATCTTATAACTATTGTATTCTCTGACAATGTATAACGTAACAATTTTATAAGATCAGTGTGAATGATAGAGTCGGAAGAGGCAGGCGACCATCGCAGCAAATTAAGAATACATATCTTAAAGTTCTTATAATATTTCAGGTAATGGCGTTTAACTCCGCGGGTGAAGGTCCAGAGAGCGAACGATACCTAGAACGCACTTACCGCAAGGCGCCTCAGAAGCCGCCTTCCTCTGTCAACGTATGGGCCGTCAATCCCAGCACTGTGCGAGTGGTGTGGCGCTACGTGCAACCGACTGATGAGGAGGAACCACTTATTGGTTTTAAGGTAAATAGCATGTTTTTGAATTTTCTTATGTCATTTGATAACAAAAATATCTGAAGTCGTTTTCGCAATTTATAGTACAAGTGTCTTACATAGTCTTGTGTCTGGGTGTATAAAATACCATAAAAGATTCAGTTTACGTTTTTGGTTATTCACAGAAGATATTGAAGATATTATTAATAATTGCACTACTATTTAAATAGTTCAATGTGTGTAGGTATATAGTTTATGGAATTTAAATTCACTTTAAAAATACAGAATTACACTCGGGTACTGCAACCTTGTAATTACAACAATATTCATGAATGTACATATATTTTGGATTAAAAAATAAACATCATCATAATATCTGATGTATTAGTAAGTCTGAAATTTTCTCTGGTTGGTTGTGTGAAGTCTATCACATAGCATCCAGGCGTTTGCAGAGTAAAACAGTTTAAGAATAAAACTTAAAATATCTTTCCGTATTTACAGGTGAGGGTTTGGGAAACCGATCAAGATATGAGCACCGCAAATGATACCCTTGTCCCAGTTGAACATAAACTCGAGGCATATGTTAAAAATTTAACTCCTGGAAAATCTTACAATCTGAGAGTGTTGGCTTACTCAAATGGAGGTGATGGCAGGATGTCATCACCACATATCACTTTCCAAATGGGTGATTACCACAGTGATGCATATGGCTACTATGTGAGAGGATCAGCCTCGCGACAGTCAACTGTGACACTACTAGGCAGCCTCTTTTTAATGTTATTTGTTATTCAATCAGGAAGTATTCTTTTATTCTCATGATTTTTTCTTACTGAAGTATTTTAAGTAGTCTTTAGAATGTCGATATAAGGATACTGTTATTTTTTGTAACAATAGTTTTCAAACAATATTTTTATATTATATTTGCATTTTTTGCCGCTTTAATTATATCTACTTACGAAATGTTTTAGGTTGTGAAATTTTTCCGACCATTTTATCATCTTTTTATAGGTTTGTTTATTAAGAGTATTTTTATTTTCAATTTCAAAATAGATCTGTTAGGTTATTTTACTTTTGACAGTTTTATATTTATACTGATTTGAATTTACAATTACTGTTAAGTGTTAGTACTCTCTATGTTCTGGCACTTTTGCACACAACATTTGCAGCTTTATTTTTAGATGTAGTGAAATTTTGGCAGCTATAATAAAACTTAGCACTGTATGTAGCCTGTTTTAGTTATCTTTATACTTGTCATTTACTGATGATATTAATATGAATCTCAAGCTATATCACAATATATTTTTTATATTGATGTCCATTTAATAACCTTTATGTAACCCAAAAATCTTAGATTATAAGGAGAATATATCTTGTGTTAGTTGTTTAAACTGCACCAATCCGAGCCATGTATTTATAAACTTTGTAAAATGTAATTGTACATTTAAACAATGTAAGAATTTGTTTAAATCGCGTATGTATATATTGTTATATTCAGTACAAGACCATAGTTATGGTTGGCCTATGCAGAAACAATAACATAGTGCCTGTGAAATTGTAGGTATTTAGTAGTGACTATGGTGATATGTTTGTAACCTATTTGTGGTGAAGTGAGGTCACAAGTGACAAAACAATATGTAACTTCCAACTGAATTTGTAAAATGCCTTATTAATGTTAAACCATTGGTTTACAATATAAAGTCCTACATAAATACATATGTCTTTTTTTAATAACCTATTGACATGGCAACAGATTTTTAGAGTTTAAGTGTTAAAGTGTAGTGTGAGCAATACAGAACATATTTTTTGTTATCATATTATTACTCCCACCTATTTACAAAAACAGTTAATATATCATGCAAATTCATTCGTGACAGTCGTTGAAAATGAGCAAATAAATTTCATGCCAAATGTTACGTATTGTTAGCATTAAACAAAAACAGCAGACACTACTTGCAATTATTTAATACTACACACTAAACTACGTTAAAATAACATCTCTGTGTACAAGTTAACTTAATTTTTTATATTTAACTTTTCGCTTTAAACATTTCGCATCTAGGTCATTCAGAGGACTTGTATCCGTGGAGTCTTTTCTTTTGAATAAACCTTCGTTTGCATTCGGCTGAACTTGTTTCAGCGGTAATAATCCGACAGCATAAGGTATATCTTCGCTAGACGTTATTGTAATCAAATCATTGGTTGAGTTAGTTTCGTTTTCTTTGTCGTCGTCCCACCGCTCTGGTTTATAGTCGATCGATTCCAAATCTGGCACAGTGACTGGAAAAATAGAAGACGACATAGGATCGGAGTAGCTATGTGTGTAACCTTGTGACATGCCGTGTTCATCGGTTTCATCTCCCCGAACTTCTTTATTGATTACAGTGTCCCATTGCATATCTTCGGAAATCATTGTAGATGCATAGTCTTTGTCAGGCTTCGTTACATCTGTCTTTATACTAATTTCGCTGTTGTCAACTTGGTACACAGAATTTAAAGAATTATTGCCGTATTCAATTTGAGCTATTTCTCTTTTATCATCCTTGTTTAGAATGTCGGATTCGTCGGTAATCACGTTTATTTTTTTCTCTATATTTAACAAATCTTTTATAATTTCGTCTTGTTCCTGAACCTCTTTATTTATTTCGTTGTCACGTTCGAAAGCGCTTTTTTCCGCAATAGGTTTCGACGTGGACATTAAGCAATCAAATGAATCCTGCAATCGAAAGTCTTCCGTGTTTAATGAACTATACTGCTGCGTAATATTGTCATTTAATTGACATTCTTTAGAGTCCAATAAAGACATATTAAAACTAGTGTCGAGAGAAGAACTCGTGGGGCAAAGTTGTTCCATAACTCTTGCGTCGTTTAGTTGATGATCTTCATAATACTTTTTAACATCCTCACTCATGGACTTTGTAAAAAATTGCATGTCATTCTCAATACAAGAGAAGTCGGTAGTATTGCCATTATCGATTGAATTATGAGTATCTTGTAGACTAGTGTCTAAAACTACGTAATTTTGTTGGTCAGAAAATGACTCTAAGTTGTCGGGTAAAATTGCATTCAAACTGTTGATAGCATCTTCGTGGGTATTACACGGCATATCCTTACTAAAAGTACTGTCACAAGCGAAACTTTTACCGCTTATTAACATTTCACCCCTTTCAATAGACTTAGAGAGTTCGTCTATGCTTTTGATTTCGCTTGGATCTGCAACCTTTTCTATAATGTTGGGTTGTTCGATCACTTCATATTGTATTTCACTGCTTTGTACCATATCGAGGAGAACTTGTTCATTCACGTTGATATAAGAACCATCTCCGGATTCGAATAATATCGGCAAATCTGTGGGTAGGCCCGCATTTTTCAAAGCGTTCACGTATTGAGACATGGCAGTACTGATACCGCTGTTAGAAGTGTCACTAGCAGAACTGGTTGTGGGGTGAGTGTAATTTGATGTTATTGCTTCATTTCCCATTGAGTGCTCCTTGGAAAATGAAATATTGGAATCCAGAGCATTGGAACTCGCAGACTGATCCATATTATACATCAGTTCACTCTCGAAGTTAGTATAGTTCGCGTTTGAGTCGGGATCGCATATACTATTCACTGCTTGAGACAGGCTAACACGATCCATGTAATCCTATATGAGTAAAATAATAATATTACTTACACATCATATCAAATTACTATATTACATTACAGTTCGTCAATTGACTTTTATTTCCGTATTTTATTTCCGTTTCGAAGGATTTCGTATTTTATTTCCGTTTTGAAGGAGTATTTTATTTATACCCATTCAATTATTCAACCCAAAGTCAATAGGGACTTTCTAGGCAAGAGTGTACTACTAGATACATACCATCAGTTACCATCATGTGAAGATGCAATAAAACGCTAGGCTACACCCTTAAAAACGTATAATAAGTAAGAAACCTGCATATGTTTAGTTTGCAAGTGTTTGAGTTGGTGTATAGCTTTACGCGAGTCTTGCTCGCGGCGCAGCAGGGCACGCTCCGCTGCGCGCCCCAGGGCGCTGGAGCCATCCCAGGCGCTAGGTCTCTGTATAGAAAATCGTCATGATTACATTGTTCTGCGAAACAGCTACACATGTTATTTGTCTCTATTTTTTTAATAGGACCTAAGCGAACATAAGATGACAGTAGATGTATTTT
>DWMF01000619.1:0-13858 GCA_018244815.1 Parelbella polyzona | reverse complement strand
TGACTCTGCCTTCCCTTTTAGGGGAAATACAGGAGAGTTTTTTTTTAATTATCTAAACTTTTAAAATTAATTCACCTCTTGTATCAAAAACTATTTTACGCAAACCTACAGTAAAATGTGTAACAGTGTTACCACTTCCATGCTTCGAGACACATGTTAAATACTTAGTCTCGGTTATAATTATTACGTACTTATGGATCGTTAAACTTCGTCGACACACCAATAAACCTGTAACTCTTATCCCCGCCAATTCACTACAACAACATCTTAGAGAGTGCTTGAATATTTTCAGTTCCTAAAAGAAAAGCCGGTTGATTTGGATGATTTTACATACATATATGGTATTAAAATGTTTTAAATGAAACGTTATCATCTGGCAACCCTTCCATTGTAATCGACTTGTGACCAATTTTACCACGGTTAACGACTTCACGGCACACGACAGCCGCATGTTACTGACACCGGTTGCAAGTGGTTACTTCATAGTGCTAAAGATATATTCATTTAATAATTCCCAATGATGGGCATATATTGAGTTTTTTTACCTTGAAATTTCTATAGTAGAAATTCCTCGAAGCCTGAATTTGATTGATGGTGAGACTTGTAACATAACTGATGAACCGTCGGAGTAGAGTACATTCTACCTACGCCTTTACGAAAAACTGGCGTTATGTTACGTTAATACTAAATGAATACTGTATCTTGAACAGCGGCAAGTAATAAATTTAAAGATGTTCATTTGGAATTTCATCGTGAAGTCATACCCAGCTGCAAGAGACGTGTAACGAGTTATTAGAATAAGTTATTGTTAATACAATAACTCACTCTAATAACTCATTAGTTCGTGAAAATAAATTGCTAACAAATGAAAGTCATGCAGTTGTAATTAATTCATAATTTTGTAATAATGGGACAAGCAGAGGATCGAGAGTTGTTGCACACTTTGGGAGAGGCTTTCGTCCCGCAAGGAATGATAGAGACAGCCGTAACGATGATAATGATGATGATGGTAATGATGATGATGATGGTAATGATGATAATAATGGTGGTGGTGATAATGATGATAATGTAATAGATAAATAAGTAATAGCTAAATTTACTTATAAACATTATATTGCCAATTTTCCATAGAGACGAAGATTTCCAACGGTTAACGAAAATAAGGTTATGTTCCCGTTAACAGATAATACATTCCTTTCAAATCAGCAAACGAAATCACTCGAAGGGTCCCGAATGGGTTCACACACTACGGATTTATCTACCGAATATCTTCACGCAATACTTTCTTTGAGTTGGCTCCATCACTTTGTGTTGAATCTGTCATATACCTATATTGATATAGCTGAAAGCACCGTATATGTTTGTTCGCGCTAATTTCTTAAACTACGAATCGGATTTCAAAACATGTTACTGTATATTTTAGCCAGATTCATGAAAAATGCTATGGGCTGTTATAATGGCCCTGTAATATGTAATAATTGTATTCCGCATAATAAAAACATTGGCAGCTCTACATTAGAAAAAAAAAACTATTCATCGATGTATTAATTGTAATTTTAAAGGCAACATCTCATTACCTACATATACATCATGATCACAAACTGATTTATCGTTGCATAATAAAAATGATGTCATTTATTACTAATTTAATTATTTGTTTTCTTGTATTACGTATCTGTTTGTTTCCATCTATCTCCTTCATTACATTATTTATTTAGAATTAAAGTAAACACATAAATAACAAAACAGCTTGGTAGCGCTTTAAGTTAATGCTGAAATATTGCCGTAGCAACCGGCTACGACATTTCGTAGACTCACTACGACCAATCAGAATCACATATTCAATCGTTAATTACTGATACCTGTGGCAGCCGTGACCTAATTAATATTATTTCGAGTATGCTCGCACGTGACATGGGCTGCAGAAAGTCTTGTACAGTCCTGAAATGATTTAGGTTAATGTCTTCCCAGACGTTACAATCTCACAGAGTTTATAGAATGAAATTCTTTAATATAATACGATGAGAAAAATTGAAACAAGAAAAAATTTAACATTTCGTCGTTTATTACCACTATACTTATACGTTAAACAATTGTATTAGTTTATAGTTTTCTTTTGAACTATATTATTATTATTATTATTCTTGTAATGTCGTCACTCCTCACCTAAAAAAATCCAAATAGTTGAAACAACTTTAAAAAAAATCTCAATATTACGTTTTAAAAGCAAAACCAAGTGTGTGTCACTACACCGTTCACATACCCATTCACACATACACTAATGCTTCTACCTATTATATACTAAGCTCTCTCACGAGCACGCAACGAACAGTGAATTTCCCGTAAACAATATTACAGGATGAAGTATTCATTCGCCCCGAGAAAAGCTGAGATTTTCCTTGTGTGTTTTAAAAATAACAAACGG
The DNA here is from genome assembly GCA_018244815.1 of Parelbella polyzona. Lineage (NCBI taxonomy): Eukaryota > Metazoa > Arthropoda > Insecta > Lepidoptera > Hesperiidae > Parelbella > Parelbella polyzona. Next base: position 11,433 of record DWMF01000619.1, on the reverse strand, counting down.
GTCTGATATTAATAGACCACTGTTGGCCCCATACATCTACCTTCAGAATCAAAAAATGTAACATCACGACTGTTATTCCCTAAGGGGTGGGCAGAGGAGTGCAGCATACTCTCACGTTTCACCACTTATCTTAACGTCCCACATGGTACGAAAGACCGACCCAAGTTCAGTCCGAGTGACATATCTCCTACAGAGAACTAAACTACAAACTCAAATTGGAACAGAAACTAGGGATGCCTAATATATAATAAATCTGTAACTGATGGAAGTCTGTACATAGGAGATATTTTTGAAAAACTACTAGTAGAAATTCTATTAACACAATAGAACCCAAAACAGAGAATTAAGATTTTCCTTTGTTTTTCTATGTGTTTGTGTTTTTATGACAATCTCGGTAACACCTTAACCATATGGTAGCGATTTTCACGGATGGCTTTTGTTAAGACTTACCTAACATTTAGTGTTTGTTTTATTTCAATAGGTTTTATAAATAAAAAAATGTTAATTTAGATAATATTATCATGTAATTTATTGGAATAAAAAGTACACTTCAATTAATTACGCTGAAACTTTGATTATAATCTGCAGAACGATAATGATTGGAGGTTTATATGAACGCAAACTTAATAAATGGATAGTTTCGGAAACATGATACATTCCAATACAAATATCCCTCACGTTTGCAAAAATAAAACATTTTTGATTTTTTCTTTTTATTTGACACGTATAGCCGACCTTGTTAATTTGGGTTTAGCTTAAGCTGGTAACCGAGCATCTCCAGGCCTACGTAACGAAAATAGAAGAAAAATCAAAAATTGAAAATACACGAGAACGAAGTCGCGGTCAACGGCACGTATTACAGATCCGGCTAACAAAGGCTTAAGCCGCAAATTAGACAGTTCTGACGGGCCCCAGTATGTACATTGTATACGTAATGTTTTTAGTATGCGTAGCTCATACCGAAAACTGAATTAAAACGCCTGTATGTAACTTGTAACGCATAAATTTATATAATAATATGATTGTATTGTACAGTACATGCTTGGAAATAAAAATATTATCAATTGCTTATACCTATCACCGGTAAAGGAGATGAAAGAAAACAGAGGAACGAGAATGTGTATATGTTTCGCCTAAGGTAGTACACACAGACAGACCTATTTCCATTCGGTTCAATTTGATTTTAATTGAAATTCGATTACCATGAACATATTATAAGGAAAATATTTTTTTTTCCAAACAATCAAATATGTTCGAAAAATGTATACACATGAAATGTTGTTTCTGTGTAATATGTTTTCCCGGGAAAAAAATGTTATTTAAACCCCCCTGAAAGTAAACGATTTAGGGTAGATTTTCCGCTTTTCAGATTTGAGAATTGAGTTTAATCATATTTCCCTCGCCCGGTCGCCGAAACACGTGGATGGCAAAACAGCGATGGAATATTTAGTTAAATCTTATGATATTTTCCGATGACGACGACATTGTTTAAATGTAAGAAATTAATACGCAGAAATATATGAAAAGTATTGTGTTATATGTCAAAATATATTAATAGTCGTTTTCTGAATTACCATGTAGGTATATAAATATCAATGAAAAACTCAACATAACCAAGACCACAGCAGAGATCATGAGAAATTTAAAAAAAATATTTTAAAAAAATTTACATGTCACAATTTCAAATAAAACAATTCTTACTAAACATTCTACCATAATATTATATAAAATCATTTGAATTCATTCATAACAGTTAAATATTTCATTCAGAGTATTAATATGAAATGGCTATTAATTATGCGGTTAAAATATTCAAAGCTATCAAAGTTAAGTCGGGGCACGCCCGGAGTTCGCTTCAACTTCACACGCTCGCAACCAGCGCGCTCCAAGTTTAATTTAATTCGGCGCTGCGCTGGCATCGCTCGCTAATTTATCCCGATCTGTTCCTCAGTTTACAACTATAAGTTTTAATAACGTTTGCAATAAAACCTACTATTATTTATAATGCACTAATATTGCGAGCATTGTGCTGTAATGCTTTGATATATTTTTGAATTTCGTATTTTTATCCATAACCTTTTGGAAAAATTTAGTTTTATTTATGTCGTTTTTCAATCGATTAATGTTGTTGGGGTTGCTTAGATAGGTACTAGATGTGGTCAGTTTGGCTCCATTGCAGTCGATAACTGCAAAGGAGTTAAACGGTTATTTTGAGTGGCAAAATATGTGGAAACAGAACGAGAGGGTATAAAATATTATAACAAGGCTAGTTCATACAATGAAATTACCGTTTTAATAAAGTTTTGATGCAGTGTGATATGAAATAATCTCGACCTTCTGATTCGTGTCAGATTTTATACCTGTGGAATGGTTTAAATCAATGTATTGATATATCACAAACTGTTTTTAGAGCGTATCCTTTTTGGATTACATTCATGAAAATACTTTAATTTATCGTAGCGTAATTAATACATTCTATATTTTACATCACATTGCTCAGAAATTTATCAATATTTATAACTCATTCACATAAAATAGGGTCACAGGTGAATGATTATTTTCAATAACGTTTTGAAATCAATAACCATGGTGCGAATAAAACTAAAAGGTTATAATTTTCCTTATGATTGGAACTACTATCTACTATCATTCAGTGAACCAAGAGGTGCGCAAAAAACACAGCGAATGTCTGTTCTATATACCTACTACTTCTGACAGAGCGCTCTCTTTGGCAGTTATTAAGCGGGATAGCGAAATAAATTGATGTAAATAAGTTCGTTAATATTAACGAAAACTTTAATTCCCCGACAACCCACGGTAAGTGGGTACGATATATTTATATATGTAAATTAGCCACAGCTGCAAAGATTTCAAGCTGGGCGTTACCAACTGTTGAGCTTTAACGTAAAAATTACAACTCCCCAGCTGTAATGGAACGCAACAGTCATTTACTTAAGACTTTCATAAGTCGTTTTGAGATTTATTAATGTTATATTACCATCATAACAGCATTACGTTTTCGTATTTCTCACACGTTGCAGGGGAAATCTTAAATAATGTTTAAAAGTGTGATATATGTAGATCTCCAACAATCCTTTAATTTTACCATTTTAAAGTTTTATTTTATATTTAAATGTAAGGGTGCATAGATGAACAAATAAAAGTTGCATGTTATAATCCTATGAGCCACAAAACAAACAAGTTAAATTAAAGTCTACCACATGCCGTCAGGAAATACAAAACACAAATATGTACATCTATATTTATGTTACGTATTTTTATTTTCATATTTACATTTATTATTGTTAAACTGATATAAAAATCCAGTAAACATTCTCCTAAAACTATTTACGTTAACTTGTAGTTTAATCCTCATGTGGCCTAACTAAAACAGAAGACGGGTTCAGAACGCACACAAAGACCAGATAGTGAGAAACGGACTCGAGCTAGTTTGTAAACAACACTCGTATCGGTCGCTTCGACCTTGCGTTTATCAACTACTTGGAGACCGATACGACAGTATGACTGTGGTGTGATTTAAAAAGCTTAAAACTCTTTCTCATGTTCGTTATTTAAGGAACGCAAGTTTAGGGAATGGAATTCATTCAAAAACATGAATAGAACTTCCTTTGTCGGTCGTTGTAGTTTTGTACACATTTTTCAAGGCAAGCAAAAAAAAGTATTAAAAACTTATGAACTACTATTTATACGAGTAATCCTTATAAAACCTCCCACGATTGTGCGATATACGTATGCCCAACGGTGGGACATAAAAAAAAGTTGCAGCCAAAATCCAAATTGTTTCAATTTTAAAAACACCCGAGTAAACCTTAATTACCTCCTACTAATTTCTGTATACAAAGGATGTATTCGAATAGACCATTGGCTAAAGAAACGTGTGAATGCTCTATACATCTTGAACTACTCAAATAACATATTATGACGGTTCACTAAAGAGTATTGAGAATGGATATAAGTACTTCTAATGATGAGCCTTTAAACCAATCGGGCCATCCCGAAGGAACATTCGTGAGTTAAAAGGGTATATATTCGATCATGATTTGATGTAATATCACCGAGTTGGCAAGTGATACGTATGATTGATGTTCTGGTAAAGACTTCTCGCATTCAATCCCCGCGGCGGCGATGCAATTTATCAATATCAATAACAACGTGCACCAAGGTCGAATGTCACACCTTGAGTGAATTGGCAAATTGGCGGGCGGCACGACACGAGTAAGTGAATATCCGGCAATGATTTGCCATTTGTATACGCACCAAGCTATACATATTTTCATTGAATACATGTAGATATGTATATATTTCAGTTGTTATGTTCACTAAAAAATGCACTTTTTAAAAACCTAACGTAATTGTATAAAAGCCATCTCGATTCATCTTCTAAGCTCCAATGGCTAAGTCGTAAAACTATAGTCCCCTGTAAGGTAGAAGGAGGAGTTCGGAGAAAGTCAGACGTGATGTGTTATATCACGTAAGTACCCAAAATATAACCAATTTTGTGTCAACTACGTCCTTACTCTTGACGCCCATAACTCAGAAGCTGTTATAACATATTGATTTGGGTACAATAATATTTTTAACGAATAAAATACACATCCAAACATTACCACTTTAACTATGATTAAATTTCAAAGCGTTCTATTCAAATGTCAAATGTGAGTACAATCTGAGCGTAATCGGTCAAATTCTGTAATACACTCTGTAAATTTATTGCTGGTCCATTGCTGGTGGTATTGAAGGTCCTAAAATACATTATTTCTATTCTTATCCAACACCGAGCACATCGTATTCATTCGTTCACAATAACGGATCATTCGAGACGTGTCAACAACAAATTTTCCACTGGACGGGTCCGTAAGTGTGACTGTTGATATCAGTCAGCCCGACCCAACTACACCATTGTATTCGTAAGTAATATTAGCAAATTGCTTCACTCACAATAGATGTTTTTATGCCGTAATACAGTGTAATATGAGATTATTTCAGCCGGATAATTTGATAATAGTATTATGTACACATTAGTCGATGTCACCTTGACCCATATAAATAGGCTCATGTATGACATTTCTGTAGCGGTCAGAAATAATAGGATTTTAGTTGTTAATCCGCAACAGACATAAATACATGAATAAATGAATGACTGAACGAAGGAATGAACGAACGAATAAATCTTTATTTGAGACGTCAGTAATCTTATTAGTAGTAGTTAGTATTCTTAGATAGTATTCTTTTAACATGGTTATAGACAAATTTAACAACTGACATTTATGTCATTTCAATAGCGACTAACTCCACCGAGTGCCTTTCAAAAAAGTACGAGTAAATATTATAGTAGATACATATTACATTTACATATGTCGACAGTGTTATTTAAAAAATGTAATTAATTTAACTGACCATTTGTAATTCTAAAATTGATTTTATTTTTTATAATCGTATAAATCGCATGTCACAAATCTCTCTCTTCCAATTTATATGATAATACTTACGAACTGCATTATATTCACATGTAGATACATATGTATGTATGTATCATCATGTCGTTTCCTCGTATGAATAGATAGAGATTAACGATTTCCATCAGGAACGGTATCTCGATGGTACAACTACAAATCCAATAATACTATAAACGGTTCCGCAAGGGACTGCTCCTTGGATTGTATCGTATAAAATTTATGAGCACGTATTACACAGTAGCGCAGAAATGCCACGTCATTTTAGGCAAACACTCACTTATTGTTTCAATTTCTTTACTTTTATTTCATAATATTTCGCATCAACGATTTTGGCACCTAAAGATACTACCGATATGATACATTTTGAATTAAATTAAACTAAAATAATCGTTCATTCTAAAGCAGAAGCCAGATAAATATTTAAGTTTATTTGTATATAAAGATTTTTGTACTTATATATGTACACAAGATAACCCAACGTAGTACAACAAACACCTAAATCCAGAACAGATAACTAAGGTATGTCAATCAAATATCCCTCCCGGAAATCGAATCCGGAACCCTGTCCGCGACAGAATGTTATGTTAACATTTGTGCCAAATGGTGTCATTGAGAAATAGATTGATAAAAGGGAATCCAGCTGCTTTTGACACAACAAACGGTCACTGAACCTGCCCTTTATCGATTGAAACTCTATGTGGTTTCTTAGAGAATAAAAATGCACTCAGGTTTTCGACGGATACACTCGTTACCTTACTACTTAGACACGTGCAAATTTACTTCCAATTCGTTTTTAAAAACTTATACAAAACCGTCGATGTTTGACGTTTCGTTCGACACTCCTTTATCTTCAAGGTGCTGTGAATTGAATTAATTGAAAAGTAACTTTTAAGCATTTAGAGCTCTTTCTGGCTAAATAATAAATTTAGGATAAAAAATGTGTTTGTACAAAAAATATCTTCTAATATTTTTTAATATAAGCAATGGCATCAAGCAATTAAAAAAATAAGAAAAACATTAGTCCTAACGTCTCGCTCACTCGAGTTTCGAGAGCGCACGTGTTAATAAGCAATCAGTCGGCTCGCGTTCTTGAAATGCAGATATCTAAGTCGTTTAGTATTATTATATCTTCGCACCAAATCCTTCACACCCATCAACCAGCATCTGACCATCTGGTCAAGATAGAAGATACGCGAGTCTAGATCTCCTTGGACCATCCATCAAAATAGGCAACGTAGTTTAATAAAACAAATTTTAGAAATATATCACGTTAATTATTTAGTTGATAAATTTATTACAGAAAAAACCTGTGCTCGGCAGTGGAACATAGAAAGGGTTATAACGGCCACTTCGATGACAAACATTGACAAAAATAATGGCTTCAGCATTAACGGACAAATAATAATATAAGATTGTAGCCGTCCCTGTAATCCAATAACTTTGATATTCCGGAACACTACACAATACTCCGACCGTCTACCCAGCCGGTACATGTAATGACATAGCCGTTTACAAGGATACCTCTCGTATCGGCCCATAAAACATTTTATTGACAGCCATTTACATAAATAAGCAATAAATCTAAAACGTTATGAATTATTTAGCAACATAGATAACACTAGCCGTTTCCCTCGGCGTCTACGAATACTTCTGCTTGATGTCAAACGTTAAATATTTACCTTGAACATTTGCAACATATTAGGTTTTTAAAATGGAGCCTCTTGTCCATTAGAGGAACGATAAGTACATTGATTATCATTATCAAGATGAGGACGATGATAACCATATAAACAATAGTATAAAAAAGTGAGGAAGTCAGAATGGAGAAACGCAAATCTACGGGGGCCGTTCGTTAAGGGTTAGTAATGCTTTTTTTATATTATTTACCCGTTATGTTGTTCTCTATCATATACGTTCAACTTTCGCTCCTTTATACCTTAAGTTAGGGATATACATATATTGCGAAAACAATAAACTAAACTGCTTTATTTATGAAAAAAGGATACACGAATTTTTCTCCGGCCTATTTCTCCCACGTTACTAAAGCGTGAGATACTCTTATAGCCAATCGATGACCACTATAACAACGTATGATGTTCTTTAAGTGAATGTATCTTATAAGAACGAAAAAATCAATTTCAATTCAATTTAGAGGATGGAAATAAAAATCCAATGCCGATGTTAATTCATTTATTTTAAACAAGGCAACCGTTAAACATAATTAAGTAACTATACATTAAATATCAACAATAATTTTAACATACAGTGTAAATAATAAGTATTATATTTCCATTTTATATTATTACTACAGTATATAGTATATACATTTGTACTAATGATTTTGTTACAAAAACTCGTATAATTACTTAAGCGTAATTATCAGCGCAATAAACCCGATAAGGCAGACAATGCTACAGGAACATCTTTAGTGCTAATTCAGATAAACATGCTGTCAATGACATTGTTTTAAAATACTACGTAATTGCTCAATAAACAAAAGTTCTAATGACCCTCTTGATAATGACGATTAAATGATAATGTTTATTAAATAGAATCAATCAATGAATCAAACACGAATAAAGCAAAGAAACGGACTTTATTAAATCGATCTAAGTTCATTGGATGAACTAAATGAAATTGAGTAAATCAATCAGATAAAATTGAATCAGTCAATCAATAGTGGCCCTCGTTATCCTGTACGAGTCACCAACAACATTATCCGAACTGTATCTTTGATAAAAGTTGCTTTTCAAATCCAAACCAGTTTCTCCTGTTGTATTGGTCATCGCAGTGACCACATCATTCGTTTTCTTCCCACTTTTATGACCTAAAGATAAATTGTACCTAGTGATTTCCAGCCCAAGATTTCTAGAACTGAAAGTTCTGCCTAAAGATTTTGTTCTTTTTACACTGAACTTGTCCTTCGGGATTTTAATGTCGTAAATAGGGTTTATGATCCCCGTGCACTCCTGAACCGGTTGATTCAAGTTCTGGCTCAATGTTAATCTAGATTTCACCTGCTCTAAGTGGTTGAGATGTAGCTCCAGCTCTTGGAGACGTTTCGGTGGCATATATTCGCCATGTGTTTTAACCTGCTTTAACAAGTGGATTATTTACATGAATAATAATCATGATTTAACCAATCAAATTGGAATTTTTGTGATTAATACAATTTGGATCAATGATATCAATATAATTATGTGAAGCACCCTTAAGACGTAAAGAAGGATGCCTAAGCTGTTGAACAGCAGAAATGGTTACTGTAGATATTTATAAATAATAATAATATTAACATACATATAACATTATTTACCTGTCGGTCTCTGCTTACGTGTCGGGGTAGCGGTGGAGGCTGCGGCGCTTCATCCCCAGACGTATAATCCGCAGGCCTCGGTTTATACTTCTGTGGAGCTTCTTTCTCGGCCCCTTCCATTTCTGGAAGCTTCCACGAGCTAGATGTTACAGAAACACACCCTCAGTGACCATCATCATTAATTTGGCTCATAGGCATTTATTGTAAAATTTATATTTATAATTTTCGACAATGTTCTTCAATACTATCTCATGAATCAACAACTGAAGGGCTAGCATATTTGATTACGACGTCGCCGCAGCGGCCGGCGCGTCGACCATTGTGTCGTCCATAGCATCGAAAAGCTCGTCGGACGAGTGCTCGACGCACGACACGCGCGCGTCCGCCGTGAACACCGCGCCCGCGTGCGTCAAGATCTGCAGGTCGCTGGAGCGCACCCACGACACCTGCACCAGAACACCTCAAAGCTAAGACGTTATTAAATAGATAGCATCCATCAGTCCATAGACGTCGTTTCGTGTTGTAAAAAGGTTGGTAGGCATCTCTAATTAAGGAATATTCAGATATGCGCGGTATTCGCTACCGCCGGCTACCGCGAAAAATACCGCGCGATGTATCGGCCGGGAATCCGCGGCTATTGCCAAAACGGCATACCGTCAATGACGATGGCATCTTTTCGTATGCTTTGTAATGCTTCCTCTTTAACAATATGCATCATTCTAAGACGTATTTCACTGGTTATGCACGTTACACAGGTTACACTGTGGTTTTATTTACTGATAGCACAAACGTGCCTAAACGGGCGAAAATCAGTATAGTTTCATTGCTCATAGACATAACGATATCCACGTAGGTTTGACGAGTGCGAATACCACTTACCCAGTCGGATGTCGCCCACAGCGGCAAGGAGTACCTAGTATATCTGATTAAGTCTTAGAGGGAGGTCGCCGGCAGCCACTTTGTGCAGATACTCGTATAAGTCCGCGGCTCGTAAACACGCGGTTGCTTAAATAGGACAGTCAACTTAATAACACTTGTTTTGTTTGACTGCCTCGTTGGTCGAGTGGTTGCAAACGCGACTGCCGATCGGGAGGTCTTGGACCCAAACCCCGGGTCGGGTAGTATTAGATTTTTCGAATTTAGAATTTCTAGGAGTGACTCGGAGTCTGGATCCGTGCCCAGTGTATGGCAATAAACTCACCAGCCATTCCAATGTGGGACTTAAACGTAACTGGTGCAACGTGGCGGTGTACTACCGCTTCAGTGATGGCGTGATGTTATGTTTATGTTACTTTTGTTTCTCTTAGTACCATTATTATTTAAAAGATACCTACAAAAAAAATTGTGAAAGTTTAACATTCAATCCCGTGGGTGATTACGATATCTTCTGAAGGTTCGTTGTTCTGTAAACGTATATTACATTTGCAACCTCAACTAATTCTTAACTAAACCTTCCGAAAAATGAATCGCACCTGAGTTAATTAGTCAATCAGTTATCTATTAGACAATCAATCAAATGGTTATATCCAGCTTTTCTTTGCTCGTTCACTTTCTACAACTATACAACGTTTAATGTCAGGATTAAATAATAGGATTAGAAATATATGTATAATCAGAAATAAAAAAGTTCATGACATATTTCCATTAAAAATACAAGCAGTAAGGAAAAATACGCTCGGTTAGCGACCGCTTAATGCTATTCGATGATGTTTACAAAGTGATAGACCTACGAGAACGACCTACGATTTCAAGAAAATTGGCGCCCGCACGCCGCTCCCCCGCCACTCCCCCACCCGCGCCGCTCGCCCGCCCGCTCACGCGAATTCTCCGGCATAACGAAATAATGCCACACTCGTTTCACAAACATAATTAATATCCGTTGAAATTTGCTTTAAAATGTCCGTCTAAATATATTTCGTGACTATTTTAAACCGCAGTCAATGAAATAGTACATTTTAAATATGTTCGCGATTCCTCTGACTCTGCTTGTGATATTAATATAACATGCATAAAGGGGTGTTTCCACAGAGGTATTCAAGTAGTGTCGTCTTTACATGGAATCATACCACGTTTATATAATTTTTATTGTTTACGAGAAATGACCACCCCTACTTATGTTCCCATTTATAAAAGGGAACTACAGCTTGTACATAAGTATTAGATTTAAACGGCCGCTTTTAATTATATCGTACAAGTGACCAGGTAGCGATCGAAATTCGATCGTGAATCATAAAAAAAGCAGTTTGAGCGTTGACTAGGTTCTAATGTTAAAGACTACGCTTAAATAAATGTTTCCCGTGTGCTACTTATTGACAACAATTTGTCTCATGTCTCACATTGACAATGGGAACGTAATTAATAAACGGTTTAATTAATTCAATTTAAGGTATTTGTAGTACATATTATACGTACTACATTTTAGCATTTTGCACTCCTCTACATAATAATTTTAATATTTTTTTAAAAAGTAATTTATTATATTATATTTACCATATATTTATATTTTAAATATCAATTGGCATGGCCTGTGTTACAACTCTAATAATACTCAAATTCGTATTTGAATAATAGATGAAACAGACAAATATCTCTTGATTTTTTCACATTCAAATATTATGACAATTTCTTAGGTATTCGCGCCTT
>DWMF01000618.1:0-13860 GCA_018244815.1 Parelbella polyzona | reverse complement strand
ATCACACAGCTGAGTATTTACATATATATTTAAAGAATATGTATCTACACAATAATTTTTTTTAGAACTAGACAGAAATATTTGTTATTATTGGAAATAAAATCAATGACTCTGGACTCAGCAGTTGACATAAGTAATCACTGGAAGAATGCTGAACGTTATAATAATGTATTGCAAGTTAATTCTCAGGTACTTATCCACATTCATACAATATTACATACAATGTAACAATAACTTTGTTTGGTCAATTGGTTGCCAATTCTAGGTATGTATACCACTTTCTATAATGACATGGATGATTATCAATTACCAAACTTACCATAAGTACCCCAAAAGACCACCAGTCAGCAGCAAAAGTGTGTCCCTTCCTATTAACTACTTCAGGAGCCATGTACTCCACTGTTCCACAGAAACTGTAAGCTTTATCACTTGTTGGAGGTAGTTTAGATAAACCAAAATCAGTTAGAGCTATATGACCATCGGCATCTAGTAAAATATTCTCTGGCTTAAGATCCCTGTATATAATTCCAAGTTTATGCACATGTTCTAAAGCTAAAGCTAACTCTGCTAGATAAAATTTGACATCCTCCTCTGTAAACATTACCTAAAAATCCAAGTGAAATATGAATGTATGGCAATTAACTTCATATTTGTAAAAAAAAAAAATTAAAAAATTATAATCATCAAAATCCTTAAAAAAATTTGGACTTAAACTAGACTATTTTATCTTTTGAAAAAAAAAACTTGATTGTTACCTCTTTACTCAGTCGAGAGAACAAGTCCCCACCACGCAGGAAGTCTAATATTAAATATAGTTTACCAGCTGTTTGAAAGGCATAATGTAATTTGACTATAAAAGGATGACCCATTTCTACTAATATGTTCCTTTCCATTTTGGTGCGTTCTCTGTCTCTTACTTTAAGTGTGGCTTTCTTAAGTACCTAAAATATAATACAAATAGTTACTCACACAAGTATACAAAACCCTTTTACTATCAACATTGTCAACCTCAGGTTGTTCATATGCCAAGTCTGTGATTTGCATGTGCCTGTATCCTGCAGTACTGTAATTATATATTTCTTATTTCAGCATCAAATTTTGTTTTGCTTCTAGGAACAAAACAGTCTTCACAGTTATGGAAAAACCATATATGTTCACAGGAAACTTGTTTCAAGAGTGAGCATAAGAAATACTATAAATTAAGTTGAGGTCACAGTGAGGAGAAAAGAAATGCAAAATCCTAAACACTTTTGAACATACTGTTTGCTTTAAAATCTATGTTTGCCACATACAAATCCAGCTGAAAATATTCCAATAGTAGTCATCAGTGTGACTACTGGTTATGTATTGTAAATATATTTTGAAAAGAAAATAAATAAATGTGGACCGAAACAAAAAACCATTACCTTAGTAGAATTAGAAGATAATGTATGGTGCATCAAAATACTATATACATAATATGTTACAAACAAAAATATTCTCCTTATTCTGCAAATTTGCTACATACAGGACATACATGAAAAATTATTATTAAATGTGATCTACTTGCACCAAGTACACCACAATGTTCCTGAACTACATTGCTTTTCACTGAATACTCACATTTCTTTTAAAGTTAGTAGTATGTACAAAATTAATATATGTAGCTTTATTTAAAAAGAAGTATATTACTCAAAAACTGTGTATTATAACCATCACTGCATTAGGTGGCCTTTGTATTGATTTCATAGTGCTTTGTTGTTTAATTAGTTATGTTTTTATATGTACTGGCTTTAATTAATAGTAAAATATTTTAACTAGTTATATTATTTTACCTTCATAGCATATAGAGTGCCAGCATCCGGACCAACAACCTTCCGCACAAGAAACACTTTACCAAAGGATCCTTCACCAAGCACTTTGAGCAATTCAAACTGTGATGGATCTGCTTTTTCATGTCCTTCTTTAACAACATCTTGAAGTTCCACTTCTTTCTCATAGTTCAGATCAACCGATGAATCTTGACTCTCAGTTGTAGAGGTCTGTCGAGACTCACCAGAGTTCTCCACAACCATTGGAAGACTGTTAGAAGGCGGTGCAGAAATACCACGCTAGAAAAAAGGCATTAAATAGAGGTAACACATTAATGTACATTAATCACGTGAGAATATCAAACAACACAAAATCGTAACTTATAAAGTTAAATAACAATGAATTTGCTTAAATAATTGCTGAATCTATTTACTTACATGTATGTGTTAACTATTTATCTGCGGTTACTGGGAAGAGTGATAATCAACAAAAAAAAAAGTAAACCTAATCAAGGACAACCGCTTTAATAAAAAAATATTCAATATAAATATTTATTTCATAGAAGTGGGCGTTATTAACAAGTATGCAGCTAAATATTTATATAGAACCAGATTTAAACAGACAGTTATTTACAATATTTCAATCCAAAATGAGTAATTAATAAGGAAAACAGTGTTAAATGTAATGGTTTGCAAATAACTGAAGGAAAAATACCGTGTTATCTCCAACATTCTGCATTCGCCAAGGATCCGAAGAGTTGGCCAGAGGCATAGTTTAACTTCTAAATAAAAACATTCAGCGAGAAATGTATGAATATTCATAAAAAACTGTAAAGTGTATTAAAAAACTAGCACTCCACATCTGGTTATTATTCATTCATAAAACTTTAGTGCGATGCTACGATACTTGTATTGTAATAATAACACAAGTAGATGCAAAATAGATCCAGCAGTAGTGTAGTGTGGTAGCTGAAAAAATTAATTTATTTAAAAAAAACATGAGTTAAATACATTGGCACACATGCGACAGACTATATTTTAAGCGACAAAATAGTCTAAATAGAAGGCAAAATAGACGACTGGTTTTATACAGCTATATTAATTTGATAAAGTTAATTATACATAGAAAATATTTAAAATACATACTAGCTTACAATGATTTAAAAAGTTAACTTCGTAGTCTATAGATGGACTTAGGTTTTTCCAACAGTAAAAAAAACCTCTAATCTAGTGATACAAAAATAGTGACATTATTAAATTAATAACGAATTCTGTCATGTTATTTTTATATACCTGCTATTACAAATTGTTTGACACCTAGACTGTTATTGTGTAGTTAGAACCTAATAATGATATTAAATAGATATGATGCCCTCTATATTAGGCAATTATATTAATAATGTTATAAAGCATGTCGTTGCATACGAATACCATTAGCCACATAGATACGATCTTATTATGCTCTTATTTATATTAAAATGTTACTAAACAAAAATAGATTTTAATAGTCAAATCACAAATTGGTTGTTTTTGCCCTACATGATGCTTAAATAATGCTTACTTTTTATTTGCTGGTATGATCAGATGTATAGATTGCCTATAGACCTATAATTTTCGTCCACAGGCAGGAATATCAACTCGTCTGTGACTAACTTACAAAACTACATCTACCTGCATTCACTTAATATTAATGATCTCATAATTTTTTTTCGTATCGAGGGCAAAGTTGTAACAGGTATTTGTTATCCTGGACGAGATAATGAGTTATGTGGGATATATAACGTACTGAAAACCTTCTCGGTAGCCTTCTACACTAATTAAAAGATACCAGGGTCTCCGAAAGAATAGGCGCGCGCGCGCGGCTTCCCTCCGGGCCCTACACCGATGTATGGATATGAAGTATTGTGTGGTACTTTTTCATCTGTTATAAATTTATGTAACAATTATTTATGTAAATATCTTAAACCTAGTTGTTTTGCTTTAAACAAATGTATTAGTGATAAAAAAAAACAATGCGGCAGTAAGCTTCGCTATTGTAAACAGGATAGATTGAAATTCGCCGATTTTATAAAAAGTAAATTCCATGGGTTACAAAGTTCTTTTCCTAGTCAGGAAATTGTATCTGATTGAATTGTCTTTTATTATTAAAACCATTGCGTTCGTATAGTAATGTTTGGCATTTACACATAATATGTAGGTATATGTAAATATTATTTTGGCTTTATCAAGGTATTGTTAGGCCGATAAACTTAAAAAAAAATGTGTCAGTCAAACGCATAGCATTCAAATTCAATTCAATTAATAAATTTCATTTCCTTTCTAGTTCGCAGAGTGCTATACACTGCATCAGACGTCTATAAAATATTAAGTTGTGATTGGTTTCATATTGATATTTCATCCTATAGGTTATTACCTTACGTGGTCCTTGTATATTTCACATATTTTAAACCTTTTGGGAACATCGGATATTAATTATTTTCTAGAAAGATAAATAATATACTTCACAGACGTAACTCTAGGTTATAAAGAAAGTAATATTTCCATTCTCACGTACCTTCTTAGAACTAGAATAAAACTTATCAGCAATTTTAGCAAATAACGTTGTTCTAAGCGTTACTGCTTACGGTCAGAATTAGATATTATTATTATCCGTCTCGCTTCTATATTGCCCTAAGTTTTCCAAGCTGCTGTAATTAGTAATAAAGTTATGCTTGAGTCATGTACGTTCTCTCATTCAAGATGTGTAATACATAAGTTATTATTTTTATTAGATGCTAGGAGTGTAATAAATTGAAGGCCATATTATTAAAATTTAACTCATTATTCGAAGTACGCGAACAAAAAGAAGACGAATGAAATTACTATTCAATCCTAATCGTTTTAGATTTATGATAGGCAAGTATAAGCGTTGATGCCGGTCTGCTTGCAAATAAAATGAAATTACACTGTGACATGGATGATTTAACTTCTAAAGCTGTCGGAGAGATTGGCCGATGGCAATTACGAATTAGTATTTTAATGTCTTTATTAAAACTACCAATTGCTTGGTATCAACTAAATATAGTATTTATGGCACCTCCGCAAGAATTTTGGTGTGCAAAACCAAAATCTTTTGACTTATATACTAATGCGGAATGGCGAAAAATTTGTGCACCGGTAAAAATTATTATACTTATGTTCGTATTATAAGTAGTTTAGCATTCTTTAGGTATCACGAAAATTTTACTTTATTTATTGTTTTTAAAAGTAATATTTTTAAAGGTGATATACCGAGACTCAAATTATTTTCAAATGGCATACATATTGATATAATTTACAGCAAATCGAAGAAAATCCATGTTTGATCTTCGACCCGGACATACTCCTTATCGCGCCTACCATCGAAAGAACGCTCATAGCTCTAGTTCCATGTCCACGCTTTGTTTACGATACGAGTTTATTTACTAGAACCATTGTATCTGATTGGAACTTAGTATGTTCTAAGCATTGGCTCATACATGTACGTATTATGGTAATCTGTAGCTATACAAATTACGATGTAATTGATAGGTAAAGGCAAAACTGTGGTCAAGTTGTTTTATTTGCTGACTTTACAAGTTTATTCTAAGCAATTACTGTAACTGATGGTTTTTCTATGTAGATCGTGACTTTGCGTGGAAACATCGATAAGTCTGTCACAATCTATTACTGGATATATGCCTCCTATAAGGGATTTTTAATCCTTAATATTTAATCCTTACGATGGGTATGCAGGTTTGGGTTCGCAGAGCATTGTTTCTCGAACTGCTTACCGTGCTGGCTGTTTTTTAAATACGATGTTCCTCTATTTCAAAGGTCGGTTTTAAAATGTACGTTAAGTAGCCCGAGCTCTTTCTCAGTCGTCAAGCT
Organism: Parelbella polyzona; assembly: GCA_018244815.1. Lineage (NCBI taxonomy): Eukaryota > Metazoa > Arthropoda > Insecta > Lepidoptera > Hesperiidae > Parelbella > Parelbella polyzona. The sequence continues at coordinate 8,182 of DWMF01000618.1, read as the reverse complement.
ATCTCCGCAAATATCACCAAAATAGTTTCAGCGCATTGTTGAAATAGACAGGCAGAGTAACTTGCATTAGTACAGATGAATTTCTATTCAATATTCTTATTAATGTTTCAGTTTACGCAATTTGTAATGATGTGGGGTGTTCTTCTGGGGGGTATAATTTTTGGAATGATGGCAGATAAATATGGTCGAAAAACACCGCTAATGATATCCATAGTACTTCAAGCCGTTACCAGTTACATTATTAGTGTAATACCTTGGTTTTGGGGTTTTCTGACTGTTTGGTTTATTCTTGCATTGGCCTCTGGCGGTATAGGAATCATATCGTTTGTAATATGCATGGAGGTAAGAGCAGTAGAAAGTATAATATGGTGTTAATGCGAAATGCTTAAAAGTTACCAACAATGTTAGTTATATATTTACCTATTGTATTCTTATTTACAGGTGGTGGGTGGTAAATGGCGTACTATAATTTCTGTTTTGTATCATTTGCCTTTTGGTTTAGGGAACACGGTGATGGCGGGTTTAGCATTTTGGCTTAGAGACTGGAGGAAATTAGAATTTGCGTTGGCCTCTTTGTCATCGTTGTTCATATTGTATTGGTTTGTGATAACGGAATCTCCGAGATGGTTATTAGCGACGGGACAAACGGATAAGGCTCTTGGTTGGTAGTTTTAAAAGAGTTTACACCTGTCTTATTTGTTTGGTTACATTATTCTTATTCATAAATGCCTAATTGTAGCTGCTATTGAACTTTTGTGTCTTATTGAATGTATAGGTAGGCTGCTTAAACTAAATCCTTTTTATTGAGCGTATAATATTAGCGTACCTATTGATAATATAATAAAAAATAATTACAGATGTACTTACTACAGCGGCAAACATAAACCAAACGCAAAAGGATTTCAGAGTCGTAAAAAACTTTTTGTTAAATTGTAAACAACCTAAAATAAATTCTCCTGGTTTTCTTGACTTTATTCGATCAAAAGATATGCGATTAAAAACAATGTTACTATCTGCAAACTGGTAAATTTTGATTTTAATTAATTTATTACGACATTGTTACATGTTGTTTATTGACTCTACTATCTTTTCAGGTTTTGCACTGGTCTAGAATTTTATACATTTTCACAATATCTCGGTTCTATAGGCGAAAACATATTCCTAACAGTTGCACTGACAGGCATCATTTCTCTGCCTGGAGGTGTTATGTGCGTTTTTATTATTTCAAAGTTTGGAAGGAAAATAACAGTATGGATTTTCCAAGGAATAACAACACTTTGTTTTTTATTGATATTATTTGTACCGCAAAACTATTTTGCAAATGATTGGCCAAGGTTAATGATTGCCGGGATTGGTTTTGCTGGTATGGCAGTGAGTGTTCAATTTTAAAGTTTAGATATACTTAAGTACTTAGTTATTTTCCTCACATGTATATTAATTGTTCTGATTCTCCAAAAAGAAATGTGGATTTTAATCATTGCCTGTTTCGCTTCTGTTTTTCTAGTTTGAAGATAATGGAACGTAAGTAACGTTAAATACAAAAAAATACAATAGCTAAGGGAGGCCCGTTAAGGAATTTCCCTCCAACAAAGCGATTGAGATCTCTAACGGGCTTTGTGTATTTTCCACATCCAAAACAAATAGTTAAATGACTACAAATAATCTGTTTTTTATCCTAGGGTACAGTACCAGCTTTATATTTATTGTCTGGAGAACTGTTCCCAACATTGGGAAGAAATGCTGCAGTTGCCGGCGTGACCATTTTCGCTCGGATTGCTTCAATGATAGCGCCGGTTATAGTCAGCTTGGATGATATCATTTCAGATTTGCCATTGATTATTCTCAGTATCGTGTCGTTTGGACAATTATTTTTATTAGTTCCTTTGCCAGAAACTAAGGATAGGCCATTGCCAGATACTTTAGAACAAGCAGAGCATTTTTATTAGTAACATGTGATTAAGGACGTGTTATTACCTATGTAATTAAGGCACGTGTTATAAATATGTTAGTTGTTCTTAAATATACGCAGTCCTATGATGTGTTTTGATGACATGAATTTGAATTAGTAACAAATATAATTTAGTTATATCACAGCTTTTATTAGGTCCTTACATATGAAATTAGCGTTTTGGTGAACTGGCCACTTTCACCTCAAATATCTAGGGTTTGGTTGGGAATTTCAAATTCAAATGAATTTCAAATTTGGGCTTGTGTATTTGTTTCGAATTTCGTACTTTATTTGTTTTTCTACCATTTAATTTTTCTTTGGCTTTATTGACAATTTATTACTAGGGAAAAAATTCAACTCCGATGAGGCAGTCCAAATCGCCTTCAAAGAATTCGTTGATTCTCGCTCCCACAATTTTTTAAGCAAAGGAATCGATGAACTACCTATGAAATGGCGAAAGTGCATAGATAGTACCTAATGGTACAATTTCGATTGATTAAATATATTACTTCATAATTTCAATTCCGTTTCATTTTCTTCGTATAAAATACTAATTTCATATGCAAGGACCTAATATCATGTTTTATTGTAAAACATTTAGACAAGTTACTATAGACCGAAATATTCAAAAACTGCAAAAACCGTTTTTTCAGTTTTAAGTTAAATGCTTATTGAAATAAAACGAAAAGATGAAGAAGTTTATAATTTATCAAAAATGTGACACATACCTAATATAATCATAAATAATTGTAGACATAATACCTCATTATGTTAAAATTTTATTTGCTACTTAATTAAAACATAATAACATATAAAGTACTTATGAAGAAGTATAGTGTACGCGTTAAATGTTACTGTGTGGAGCCTGCAGATTTATTTAAAACAATGACATGTAAAAAAATTAAACTTTCAGCACTTCAAACCTACTATGCTACACACATCATATAAAAATGTATATAAAATGGGAACAAAGATAACATCATACTTATCCCTGAAGGGGTAGGCAGTCTGCTGCTACACACTGTGCATAGATGCAAACTCGGAGCCACTACTAGAAAACCCTCAATCAACAGTTACTCTTGTAACCACTCAACAAATGAGGCAATAAAAACTGTAGGTATTAGTATTTTTATTTAAAAAGTGATACAATATGATATAAGTTACATCTAATCTTTGATTGAAACCAACAATTACTTAACTAACATTTAAAAGATAAAATTCTTATATAATACTTGTCAACACAGAATCTACCTTCAAGTATGAGAAAATAAGTAATATACATACGAGTGCATGCTTGTATGGTATGGTATAGGTAACTTTATAAATGATTATTTTGGTATGTTCCCTAATATCTGTAAGGATTCACAGTATTTATACAAATAGAATGTGTTGGTTGGTACAAGTAACTAATATTATACAGTTCATATAAGTACATAGTAAAAATATTTGCATATAATATAATATGTAATTTAAATGCTAACTTTTAAATGCAAACTAAATTCCCTTATTATATTATTTGTAGGGTCATTTTCTTTGGATACTTACGACTATACAGTATCTTTTAGATTGTGTTAGGCAGACTTGAGGAAATGAGAGCTTAATAAAATCAAATTCAATGCCAATTTTTAGGCACATTTAGAACAAACAACTGCAAGTACTGAAAATCAATTTTTGCTTGTTTAAATGCTTCAGTTAATTTTAAGTTTTACATTATATTCCATCACCACAGAGGATAATGTAACAGATGAAACTTTTGTTGAAGGGAAATGTTTGATTAAAGTGTTCACTTTGGACATTTTCAAATGAATAGGAAACTCACTTGGTTTAACAATCTTCCAATATCTCAACAGAGTTCAACTTGTGGGAATAGTCGACAAATATATACAGCTACAAACATATATTTTTTTGTTAGTTATCACAAAAATATCTACTTACAAAAAATATAAATATCTTTTTTAAAAATACAAAATTTTCAGTAATGGATTATTAATTACCAATGTCTGTATGGCCTATTAAATGTACTGAACTAAATTATGATAGCATTTAAATAAAAGTGGCAATTAAAATAAACATAGTTGTACTGTCAAAAATGCACTTGATAAAAAAATTATATAAATAATGTTCTACATGACTATTCCTTCTTTTTAGACTCTTCTTGCAATTGAGCTTTTATATTTTCAATTCTGTGCAATAGAGTTGGGTGAGAATGATTCCATGCAGAATAAAGTTTATCATAAATGGGATAATCCAGGTTGTCTTTGCTCAACTTTAATAGTGATGATTGTAATTCATTGTGGAAATTTAGGGATACAGCAAAATTATCTGCCTCAAATTCATATCTTCGGGAGAGGGCTGTTGAAAAGAATCCTAACAAATAATTGTATGGTGCTAGAACCATTTGCAACACTACTACCAAGCCAATAATTATAGGTTGTTGTCCTTCAGGAAAACCAAGAGATGTATATAGTAAAGAATATTTAAATAGTAAACCAAATGCACTGAGTATCAGGAATAAGTTAACTTCAGTAAGGACAATTGACTTATTAATATGATTACAGTTCCAGTGACCCAGTTCATGGGCTAGCACACCTAAGATCTCAGCCTCCGTACATCCCGTTTTTTCTTTTTTATCTTCATCATATTTTTCCATCAAGGTGTCGAATATAACAATCCTTTTTAGACCAAAGAGACCAGTAAAGTAAGCATTGCTATGTGCTGATCTCTTGGAACCCTCCACAATATATATTTGTGACAGTGGAAAATTCAACTTGGATGCCAAGTTCTCAATTCCAGTTCTAAGGGAACCCTCTGGCAGTGGGACAAACTTGTCAAACAGGGGTGCTATTACCGATGGATAAATTGTTAAGAATAATAGTGTTGTAACAGTTGTGAATAACCATAACCACACTGTAAACATTGACCCTCCGAGCTGTATTATGTATACAGCTATGGATGCAATTGGCAAAGTGATGACTAAGTTCAGTGCCATTGATTTTAACTGATCTTTTATAAAGAATTTTATAGTTTGTTTGTTAAATCCATGCTTCTCTTCAAGTACAAATGTCTTGTATATTGTAAACGGAAGGTACATAACATAGGTGAACACAGCTCCTAAGCTCACAAAGATGCAAGTTATCAAAATTTCTTGATCTGGGTCTATACGAAAAAGTGCTGCAGCTTCTTCACAGCTACGCCACGCTTCATAAATCCAGCGATTGTAGAGCAGCAATGAGGATATAATTATACCAATGAACTCCTTACATATTATAAACATCGATTTATCAATTCCATATGTCCGAGCCTTTTCAAAGGATTCTTCATTAAAAATATCCTTTAGATATTCAGGAATTTTGTTATTGGTTCTGTATACTTTCAACTGGAAAATAATACGTAATGTAGTATAATGAGTTTATTATTCGTAAAATTTTAAGTTATAAAAACAGCTGAATTTCTAAAAACAAGGCTATTTTTACCTGCCGCAAAGAAAGATACAAATCCCAGCCGTACTCCATCCATGAGAACAATAATATTAAAAACACCATGAAATCTTCGTTAAACTCCATGATTTCCAATAGATTCTTATTCGTCTTTTTCTTATAAAAATGGTTTTTGCATATATATGTTGTTTTATTAACTGAAAAACACTGCCAACAAGATACATTAAATTACAATGTCATACAGTGCATTTTACCAAAAGAATAATTTTATCTTTATCTGTGAGAAGAATATTTGACTCACCGCTGATCAATATATGACTTACGGCACACTTTCAATAAAATCAAATTCATAGACGATCTAACGTAGCACACAAATGGCATAAAACAATAATGTTTTCTGTATCTTTGTACTGTTTACAAGCATGGATTTAAATTTTTTACACATTTATTGTTATGTTTGTTTCGGTACTCAAAAATATTTATAAAATAAAGAAAAATCTATAATAACTTTACGGCAACTATAACTATACCTATATTAACAGTTAAGTTAATATAGGTGTATGGAGATGCGCGCATGTTACGTTTTTTTTTAAATTTCAGTTAATAATGTTATATATTGGTCGTAGGAATATAATAATTATTTGGTTTGTGAAATATCAGAGTCTAAATAGAAAATTCGAGAAAGACATGCATAATTAATTTGATTTGCCGGAGACTACTTAGGTACTATTTGTAGATATCTGCAGTCTGCACACCATTAGTGGAGCAGGTATTATAACAAGAATGAAAAAGAAGAAAATTAAGATTTGTAAAATTCTACTATCCTATATTTATAGGGCTAAAAGTAATTCATAATGAAACTAAAATTTGTAATGATATCTAAATATTTATATGTATAATCTTTTCATTACCATTGTTACCATGGTTGTACCCTGAGAATGATTACAACGACACAAGATGATTTGTAATCATTGTTAACTGCGCTACCATTTTGCGTGTTTGCGTTTTTAATGTTTTAAATGTCGATATCTGACTATATACATTATACATACCTGTCGATATTGACTGCCTCGTTAGTCGAGCGGTTGCAAGCGCTGCTGCAAGCGTTGCTGGGTTCAAATCCCGGGTCGGGTGCTATTGGGTTTTATAATTTAGAATTTCTAGTAGTGACTCGGAGTCTGCAATTACGCCCGGTGTATGGCAATGGGCTCATCACCTATTCCATGGGATGTAAACGTAACTGGTGAAACGTGGGAGTGTACTACAGTCCTCTGCCTACCCCTTCGGGGATTACAGGCGAGATGATACTTTTTTTTAAATGTTGATATCGTTGTGTTTCAGTAACCTATAGTAAAATAGAGTCATACATGTGAAATATGATGTAAACTCCTAATGTAAGTATATTATATTCAAGTTTCTCAATATGTTTTTTTAATAAAATTGAAGGTGAGCCCTGCGCGAGTCTTGTGCGACATTAATTACTTTTCGCACGTTTAGTAGTACAGGATTTTTAAATAAGTGATTTTTTAAAAATTTAATCATTACATGGAAAAAAGGATCTCAAATTGTTATATTTTTAAATTTTTTCAGATGGTTATATTCTCGAAAGTCTGCTGTTTTTACTGAGCATTAATTTAAATTTTCTGATTTATCACAAAGTTCTCCATTAGCAGATTAAACATCAAGCAAATATATTATATACAATATTTCCATTAAGTTCCTTGTTCTCATTTTATGTTAGGACACGATATTCTACTTATGTTACGCCCTCCTACTGGCAAGTTCGCTGTTGAGCCTGGTTTCTTCCTGTAAGCATCTATAATTATAAGCTTACATAATTTCGTAGTATAAAAAGAACGATCTAAGTCTTGGTAATGCACACTTGCCTTTCTTTCACATCAAAACACACGTATCTACTGTTATACCATAATGGCTCAAAAAGTTTTTATTTGTATTTTAGAATTGCTTATTATTTTAGTTTTAAATTGTTCGGCAGACGAGAACTGTGAAACCCTTCCAACCGAAATTCATGTAACTAAAGGTATTCTGATACTGTTATTATATACAATTACAATTTTAATCTGTTGTACGAGAATATGTACTTACTAACTTTATTTTACAGAGGAATTTGACGATATGGGAAATCTTGTAAGGTCCTGTAGCGGTGAAGTAAGTGTTAACAAATGCGAAGGTATTTGCAACAGCCAAGTGCAGCCATCAGTAGTTACTCCAACGGGTTTCCTGAAGGTATTTGACTAAATTCATCAAATATTTATTGGTTATTTAAATTAATTTGGTAGACTAACTGAAAAGAGTGACGATCTAGCGTCATTGAATTTTCTTGCTTTCCCTTGTTTCATGATTATCGACGTTGTCATCTTTCTACTTGGAGACAAATCTCTTCTCGGATTGAAAATCATATCGTTATAGTGTTTGCCAAGTCGGCCATGGACGGGTGATTGACACTTCTAACGCTTTAGATATCATTACGGGTCAATGTAGGGTGTGTAGGTTCCTTCAGGCGTTTTCCTATAAGTGATATTTAATTTTCCTATGGCAGCAAGACCGTGAGCCGCGGACGCGGAGGGTGAAATTTAAGCCGTTAAGCTACCACTGCTTACACATCTATACATATAACACAATTAGCAAATTTTAAGAATACATTTTACTTTCAGGAATGTTTCTGCTGCAGAGAGAATTATCTCCGGGAGCGATTAGTAACTCTTACTCACTGCTATGATCCCGATGGCCTCAAACTCGAAGACGAGGACCGCGCGATTATGGAAATCCGTCTGCG
>DWMF01000617.1:0-13868 GCA_018244815.1 Parelbella polyzona | reverse complement strand
ATTCCAGCAACGACACCATTCTTATTAATAAGAAATTTTTTAGTCATTAATAGCATTCTTTGTATATTTTTATCCACCGCCATTTTACGTTGTTGACAGATTGTAATCATAAGAAAACTCAATTTAAAAATTTATAGGAACAAAAAACACAAAATTTAGTTGACAAAATCTGCAGATTTCATTTTATCTGGATGATTGATGTTCGTCATATTAATTTCGTCGCTCTTAATTTGACTGTTCCGTTGAAATACGCACTTTCGTCTCATAATGAGATCTTCGGGCGCCATTTTGAATACTAGTTTTTTGTACTGCGTTTTCATCCATCTTAAAATATTCGTTCAAGGTTTTGTATAAATGTAATTCTGAATATATTATAGGTATTTGATACAGACGTGGCTGTGCGTTAATTGGAATGCTGGGTTATGTTTGAAGGTACAATAGGTACAATATAAAGGGGTAGTTATAAATTGTGGTGGGTATAAATTTTGTGTGAAAGTAAACCGTACAAAAAGTTCTTTAAGGATGGGGCTATTGTTGTTTTTCTCTAAAGTTTTACATGGGTTCCAAAGAACCAAAAAAAACATTGTTTTTTTTAAATAAACGACTTTAAATCTTCGATTTTGTGATGCTATGTGTACGAGCCTCTTCTAACTGCGAGAAGTCTGAAGTGTACTCCAACACGGTGCTCCAGCATGATTGATATCAAATATTAGTATACTTTTAACTTATCTCAATGATAAATGGAATTTATATAGCATCTGTGCAGCAGGTGCTCGCAATAAATGTATAAATTTTCCAATAAAGCAGAGTACAATATTTAATTTGAAAATGTTATTCGTGTTGTATGTGGACGTATACAAAAATACAGTAAACCGAATAAGATGTTAGAAAACAATGTAAAATATTGTAAATGTGACTGGAATACGTAATAACACTAACTGCACTCTAAAGGTTATTGTTATCTGATCTGTCTCAACTCGTATTCTTCTAATATTATTCTAAGAGGATTAATTCAAATTAATTGCCGGTTTTTGTAAAAAAAAAAACCACTTTTGAAACTCATTTATTTAAATTGACTGCTTCGTTGGTTTATTGTTCGCAAGCGCGACTCTGATGCAGAGGCCCTGGGTTCGTTTACTGGATCGGGTACCGTAAAAATTTTTTATTAAGGTTTCCTAGTAGAAATTTCTAATAGTGACTCGGAGTTTGTTGTGACGTTACTTGTTTTATTCAATCAAAGACTAACTTTAACACCATGGATGAAAACTGTATTCCATGGATGTATTGACAACTCAATCAAGATTTTATTTTATTAATTATCTAAAACAATTTCAGATAATGCTAGTGCTATTACTGGTTAAAATAAGAATTCATTAAAGTATAATTTTAACCAATTATTACCATTATAATATACATATTTTAAGCTGCCATAAAAGAAGAAAGCGTCGAGAAACCTAATGATCCACAGAGCTACTTCGTGAACAGATTTATTGCGCCTATTGTTAAAGTTTGAACCCAAATTAATAGAATCTGCAGACGGACGTATCCATTACACCAGACGGAGAATAATAGAGTATTCTGTATTCATACGAAGTTTAACTAACAGCTATTTGCTGTGTCCATGATGTGATTACAAAAGAAACTTAAATTGCAGCCTTATCATTGACATTTGCACGTATAAATCATTAACCGTGCTATGTACATCACCTATAGAATTCACAATAAAACCACTTTTTTACCATTGTTTTTGATTACTTTTCTCAAAAACCTAATAATAATCATTATGAGAATCTTTGCTCCGAAAAAAAACCTTAACCTACTCATTATGAGACACCCTGCAGCAGTATGATAAAAGGGTCATAAAATTAATATTATTATTATGAAAATCCTTATTCCGAAGAACGTTACTCCTTTTTAACTCTAACACTTCTGGTAATATCTTTTATTACATATGTACAATGAATTATACAAATATCTTTGGAAACTTTACTTATGAAATAATGTTTACTTACTCGTACAATCAGCTGTTCAGGGTCACGAGAGCTTATACAGTAGATTAGTAGAGAGCTAGAGAGATTATATTTTTCATTGAATCAGTAGAGATTGGAGAGATAAGAGTCTTAAATTAAATTGTAGGACTGACATTTCAATGAAGCCTAGATATGATTTAAGAACTCTTTGAAATTTTAATTTCCTTGAATACTTATTGACCACGTTATTACTTCTTGTCTCGATTCATATAATTATCTACTTAAATAATTAAAAAATGAAACTTTTTAAATATTTAAGCAACTGTCCGGCAAATACGAAACTCAAGACAAAATTGTTAATGTATAATGTATAATCTATTCTTGTCCGGTTCCAATTTATTTTGGAATTTTGTTTTATTATATTTACAACATTATTTATTGATGAAGCAAATTTATTTAATTAAATTACTAATGACATTGAAATAAGACTTTATTGAGGGTAGTACTTCAAAGAATTATAATGAAATCTTTACTCTGATATTTCGCGTAGGAATAGTCTTTCTTCCGAGAGCGTGGGGTAGCGTTATATTTACATTGCCTTGAACTCGTAGCGTTTTAACAAAACAATGAATTCCATTCATTGTCAGAGTGAGATGGGAAGTGGAATTAAAATAGACATGTTGCCTCATTGTGTTCCGCGTGAACTGTATAGAAAATATTTATTGTGTGTAGTCTAAGCGTCATCATTGTTTTAAGGGGTAAGTTATATTTTTATCTATGACCCATTGCACTTCTTAAAGTATTTAGAACTTGTATTTTGTGGTAAAAATGGATATTTTGTTGTATGCTGGTGTGTTACTTTGATCAAATATCGAATAACTGAATAAACTAACATATACCTATTCCTACGTTTATAAGCAATTAAATTCGTGAGTGGAGACAATCAGAAACATATGTACTCGTATATACATTGAAAGTTACGTCTCCTGCATTTTCTAAAAATATGTTGTACGTAAATTACAGATGGTAGTGAGAAAAGGTCTCGTTTAAAGAATCGTTAGAATTTTGTTTGTGTGTATTTTCTTCGTTCCTCGGCTGCAGGTGTTCGAAAGCTGTCGATTCTCTCAATTCACAAGATTTACAAACGCTGATGTACGAGTATATAGTGTAACTATCCACCGAATGATTAATCAAGAAATGTTTTCATACGGCATAGAGAATTTATAAATAGAAATTAAAAATCTATGTTATATTAATTGCTTCGTACATCGCAGTTTGACACACAAAGCAAAGGCTAGTTTGAATTTCATTATAATGAAATTATTCGTCTTGTTATTAATATCCAAACGTACTGCCTTTCATCAATTGAAATATGTACTGGTCGTTAAAGGCTGCCCGCTGGTCAAAATTGTCGACACAATTTCTGTGCCTTAGACTTTATATTATCAATTCCGATTATTACAATTGGGAGCTTTGTTCATTTTGGATATTGTGCAAATTCTGATAGTCAATTTACCTACTATTCAGTGTCACCATTAATGTGAATTACTCTAGACATTATTCATTGAAGAAATCGAGCCGCACGATATTCCAATACGTTTGTATAGCAAGAAATACAATTTAGCATTTTTATATTTGCTCTGTGTCGTAGGTTATCTGTGGATAAATCTAATAAAACATCTTTAAATAAGTGCCAGGTGTAGTGGGAAAAAGTTTCGTGTTGGTCTTGTGCGGCCAATAGCGAGAAAAGCTTTCAAGGTCAAAGCACTACACTATCAAAGAAACGATGTCTTACATGTTAATCTAATATGATCTGTATTTTGTTGGGAATTAGGTTGAAATTGGATTGTTCGCCATACATCTTGAGATAATGTAGGTTCTGGTGTTTATCTCAATAATAAAGATTGTTCTGAAGTCCCTCGCGAAAGCGAAATCCTGTGATAGCTTGATTATTATAACGACAGCCGTTTAATACCGCCTTTGTGGAGACGACGGATAATTCAAGAGTTTGTAAATTATTGTTTTCTTCACGAGAGAAAAGAAAATTTTATCACAAATGAGGAGCCGTTTTCCAGCTTCACGAAAATGTCAAGGATTTTGATAAGGTAAATTATGATTTCATTGTAAACTACTTACAAGTATGAGTGTTTTGTGTAGGTAATATTTTTTCATCCGCATTCGAATTTCGAATAGACGATTCAAAATTTAAATATGAAATTTCCCATAAAGATTATTTGAAATGCATTTAAACTGAGTATCCAATGGAGTAAGTTCAGTAGAACACGGCATTACAGCACTGAACAATTGATATAATTAATTCCCGGAGCGTGACTAATCACTTTTAATGGGACTCACTCCAAAGATAGGTACCTATGTACCTATAATGCATTAAAAATTAAACTTAATATGTCACGTGTTTAACTTTTTACTCTGTTCACGTCTTGTAGAATTCAAGAATATTTTTAATATTTGCCACTTATGTATACCATTCTGAACATGCTCTGACATGACATATATTAACATTTAGAGTAAGTTCCTAATAGGTAATTTATCAAAGTTTCATACAACTCTCAGTACAATACAGTCAATAAATAACGGTTGCCAGTGACTTATCTTAGTAGTTCTTTACTTGTAACATATTGTTCATTTTTACAGTAATTTCATACGAAGATTTATAAGGTAGCGAGATCATAAATCATATTTTTTCTCACATTTAGCTCGGCCAACGTTCATTGAGTCCCGAGGGATGAAACCTGAATTCATGTTCCTCTAATGATCCAAAAGTTATGAGCTTGAGATTTTATCGTCGGGACGTAAAGATCACTGTAGGTCTTGGGTATCATAAGGTCGGAAGCATTTTTAATATGTCATATACTTTATTTAACCTTTTACTTCAAATCTTTAGACTCTCTCGACGCATGGTTGATGTCTCGGGCAAGGATATTTTTAATAGTGAGGAGTAAAAGAGACATCAGGAGCTAGAAACTGAATAAGAATATTAAAAAAATAATTACAAAGTCCTCCACTTCACAACGATCCCAAACTATACACAGCCAGACAACTGAAAGTCATATATATCGCTGTATACCTATAGAAATTTCCAAAGTGCATTTCCAATACTTACATTTCTAATTTTACATCAGACGTATAACAAACACTGCCGCTTATTACTTTTACAAATATTTGTCTTTTATTACATCATCAAATACAGCAGTCAGAGATACTGGACCATTGGATCAGTCATTCATTTTACATCATTCATTCATTCGTTTACGCCTTTAACTTACGTTTATCTAATAAGCGCTAACGACATTGTACGATAACTTTATTCTTATTGTAGATTGGAAATGACGTCCACTTATTACCTACATATTTGTCGTTACAAAAAAAAACAGGATTTTGAAGGTTTTGATAAAGTGTTAAAATTCCCGAAATGATTTACATTTCATATAGGTATTGCGAGTTCGTGAGGAGGAAAGTGCACACCGAAGTGGATTATGAATGATGTGTAAATCTATTCTCATATCGTATGAATAAGACGTTATGTAGAATAGGCATTTATACCTATGCAGCGGTAATATTTCAGTTGCCATTCTAGTTATTTGGGGCTCAGATCTTAACGCTCATTTTTGACTCCCGAATTTAAGTGTTTAAGAACCAATTCTTCAATGATCGTGGAGGCATATTTAATAATCTAACGAAAAGTGTTTGATGGTAGTGATGACGATGATGATAAAAATGTTATTACGTTTTATAATAGTTGATGAAAACTAAACTTTTATTTAGGTTTCGTTTCAAAACGTATATTGCTTCAACCCTCGCGAGAAATAAATGTGAATTTGAATTGCATCATTAGAAAACTGAGCTGCTGGAAATGATATTGTTCAATTAAACTGGATTGCAAGCGCTTTTAACTATTATTATGCTGTTACAGAATTAGACATAACAATAGTAAACACTGAGAGATAGAGCTAACAGGAAGAATATTATCATCATCATCAGACTGTTTAAGTCCACTGCTGGACCCCTCCGAGGACAACGCCTGACGGGTCTTTGCACATGGTCCCCACACTGGGCATAAAGGTTGAGGATCGCAGACGCGGCTTCTTGCATCGCCTATACCTACTGCTGCTGTTGATGAAAAATATTATGTAACTTCCAGATTTTAACAAATTCGTTTACATACAAGAAGAATGGATAATCCTTATATACAGCGTGTAGATAATAGGATTTTAAAACTTTGATCTAGAATTTTGGATATTTAATGGCTGTTAGGGTGAAAATGAAATCTAACTTTATCTTCAGCGGAATAACACTGCACAATTGTTTCAAACGACTCATCTAAAAATATGGGCGCAATTTACGAACCATAGATCAATGTATCCTCAAACAAGACAAGTACTCGTATTTACTAACATTGATACAGTAATGTTTTTTAAAGAATATCTGTTCTATTTGTGTATACATCTAAGTTCTTCTCTAGACCTAGAATAGACCACTAATGAAATGTATAACAAGCGATGTTTCCAAACAGTTACAGGTTAGATTTTTTTAAAATGTTATAAACCGATACAGAACGCCAGTATGTTGATATTTGAATTAATGTAATAGAAAATATATATATTTCTCTGTAGATCATAGAAAACTTAACTGCTGTATAATATTAGAGAAAGCCTTCTATAATCCATCTGTATACCAATAATTATATTAGCGAAACGCAACAATACATTGTACCTATGGGGTTTATTTAAAATAAGTATTAAAACGCGGCTTCAATTTAAAGTAGCGGAAATTGCAAGATTATTCCTGTCCTTTCTAACTGCCTCGTGTTTCCGATAGACGTCTCATTTTGTTGTTTAATGAACGTTTTAATGAAACGATACCTCATTCTTAATAATATTTTGAGTAAATGTCCTGATGTCAAATTAACTTTGAAACGCTCTTTATATTTAAATGATATCTACATTTTATTTATTTTTATTATTGTTTTCTTAGCTGTATGACTGCCAATATAGTTACGTTTGGTCAGTGCGGCAGACAGTGGAATGGCAAAGCTGTTTAACGGTGTTGATGACGATGAAGATGATGACTACGATGCTGATGATGAAGATTAAAAGATGTTTAAATAAAATCTTTGGGACGACAGTCGACAGAAATAAATTACTAAAGTATCTCGAAGCTTCGTAAATAAATAAACCTTAAATATAAGTAAGTCACTTAATAAACAATCTTAAACGATCAATATGTTTTTATAACGGTATACCTCCATCATTGTCATTATCATTATCATTAGTTTTACTGACATAATATATTTGCTGATGTACTGAATTATTAAAAACCGTATAAGAAATTACATTAGATTACATGTGTACATATCTTCACCAATAGCTTAATAGCTGCACCAGCGCACTAGTGTCCACTGCTGGAAGTAAGCTACCCGCAAACGTTGCCAAGATTCGCGTCCCCTATATCTAGACTAATATGGATCCTAAGCACGTCTACATATCTGTAGCTAACCTGGATAAAGATCGAAAAAAACGAGGTCTGTTGGAATATATATTTAATGAGCTAAAGGTAGGATAAACAGATCAAGAAAGAACCCAACTGTTTATTTGAGAAAACATACAAAATTCATGTCCAAATAACATACAGTTGCCAGGAAGACGACCAGCCTAATGTTTGTTAAACATGAACGCCAAATTCATGCGATCTATTTGGGTCGGAAGTTCTTCCGTATAGTATTTTTATATTTGCGTGATCTAAAACATATCTATTTATGTTGGATATCCACGGGTTTCCTTGGAAGTCAAGGAAGTAATGATTAACCCGATGAATGACCCAATGCTGAATGCATAAGTGATAGAAAACAACAGTATGTATATCGGCAGTTGTAAGACGGTGTCAGAGTCGTCAATAGTTTTTAAGTTTATATAGATATTAACTGCAATGTGTATATATTTAATGGCATAGAAATATTAATACAATACTAACTCCTCGCAGCCTTATTTGTCTATCAGATCAACTTTATAAAAGTACAAAATCAACACAATAAACTTATAAGGAATATTTTTTTTTTTCTGATATAATAAAATAAAGATCATATAACAAGAATTATGTGTTTAAAGAAGATTGCTAACAGCACTTCTGAAAACTTATAGAAAATTTCACGGACAGGATATGAAGCCAGCTTTGTGCGCGCGCTTTATCACTCTACATCCCCCATTTCTTTTCTCCACAAAGTAAACTACTTTGTTGGCTGAAAACGAACGTACCTTATTAATATTTTGTTTAATATTTAACGTAGAATACCTAGTATTATGCTTAGAATTTATTCTAGAAGGGTTTATATTTGCAGAATGACATATACATGTGAATTGCTTTTTGACTCTCATTCGTTATTTGATAAATCCGTAGTAGATATCTGCATTTTAGCACTCCGTAAATCGTATAAAATCAGCTTACTTGGTAAGAGAGCTAACTATTTAAACTTATATTTATAAATTCACTCATAAAGAAGATTACATGTTCCTACAGTTTTACAAATGTTAACAAGAAGGGTAATGTTACGTAAGCATACAATTAACTTTTAACTTCCACATTAGACTAAGGGCCTGTCTCGGGGATGCTACATGAATACCTATATACCTTTCACTCGTTACTTAGCTACTTAACAGGTACCTAATAAAAACCCACGCCGTCCTCAGCACATTAGAATCACATGTTTTCTTGACCGCCGTTTCTTTTATTTGTTGTATAAAATACTCGTTTAAGGTCACACTCGTGGGATCTTAACGCCCACATGTTCAGGCCATAAATTAATGCGGAAAACATAATGGTTGGGGAGAAACGACGCCAATTTTCCACGAGAAAGGTATCCGACGGTGGGATTTTCGGGATTTAGAGGTTTACCAATTGTATTTCCGTCATATTTTTCGATAATGGATCAATGGTATGCCGTAACTCAACGACCGGAGGAGTCGAAATTAAAATATCTCATTATTATCTATCAAAAAGATTATGTTATTAGACATATCAATTATTTTTCATACAAATTTGTATCAATTCCAATTTTTCATCAGATCCATTAATTTTATCTCGTGAAACATGGGAGTGTACTACACTCCTCTGACTACCTTTTCGGGGATCACTTGCGCCATTCCACGTTTGTATGTATCTATCAGATATCACCTAAAATTCATATAAACGTCATTCTTAAGGAATTTTAATTAAAAAAAAGTAACATCACGCCTGTAATCCCCGAAGAGATTTTAAAATAAATTGTTTTCATATGCGTAAGGTTAGTAATAATATGTATTTGTCTTCGGGTAGGTCAGCTACAGAAGCATTGCAACCCTGATTAGAAACTGAAATAGTCGCTTTTAGTATGCACAAGGATCAGCACTCAAGTTGTTCAGAAAAACAATTGCTTTACGGTAGAATTTGGATTTGCTGGTGATAATTACGATAAAACATTTGATGACTGTAATAATGAAGACGTGATGATGACGATGATAATGATGACGATGATAATGATGACCACGATAACTATGACGATGATAATGATGACGATGGTAATGATGGCGATGATAATGACGACGAAGGATTATCGTTGTATGCACACATTTGTGACCTTTTCTTATCTTAATATACAGTGACAAACGACAAATGTACGAATTGGCAAACACGCAAACCCAAATCCGCAGGATTTAGAGCTGTACCAATTGCCACACATCGCGGTATGATTTGTGAACGCGCGATGAATGGTCCAAATTCGTTTGTTGTTCCTATCCGGGGCGACGGCTTATGTCAGTGACGTAACCCATTCATCGACTGAATGTTAATTTTTCATTATAAACTCCAGATATGTATTCACTGTAAAACAGTAGGCGTGGGTCGTGTGTAGCTGCCCCAGGTAAACGCGGTAAATGAGAGCCATTACAAGGGCGATTTGTTCTCCTTTTTTTAATGTGTTTAACGACTATGTTAGCTTGGCCAACTGTGTTACTAATAGTAGAGTTTTCTATTCTCTTCTACAGAGGTGATACAGAATCACCATTTGACTCTACTTTGCGCTACTCTATTCTTTTCTGTTTTATAAGGACGGAATACTCGTAATTCTGACGCTCTGGGTAATGCCAATATGTACATCAGGTTCTGAATTTCTCGGACAAGTGTTTGTGAAAGCAATATTTTGTTTTCCTAACTTTTTAATAATAATATTGATAATACAATATAAAGGAAACATTCAATACTGATAGCAGAATAATATAAAGAACCACAATCTATAAAATATAAAATGACAGAGAGTGGTCAACTTTTTATATTTCAGACAATCAATGTAGTGATATTTTGATATTTGTGTCCAATATTTGATATGAATTAGTTACTATCAAGTAGAAATTAGTTCATAGCAATATCGACCGTACGGTGTGGCCGACTGTTGGTGAGCAGAGGCACTAATCAATCTGGTTCGCGACAATACTATGATACTGCCGAGGTCGGAGAAGGTACATACAACGTTTTTAATTTATCTACAATATGCTCTAATCGATCTTACACTTTACTACAGTGAAAACAATTATTTACTTTCGAAAGAGATGGGAAGGGGCGAGGTTAATTGTTTGTCCTCTTTAGGGATATATTTGAACTATGATTAAACCAATATCCTTATGTCATAGCTGGATGTTGTGTTTATTCAATCTCATGTTTGGTATTTAATATTTCATGGCCACGATATTATATGGATATAGGATAACAATTACAGGAGTAATTAATTCTAAGTAACCATAGATAACTAGGGAGTTTAGTTATTTTAGAAAAAAAACGCTTTGAGGTTGATATCTGTAGTAAATGAATATAAGTACTAGTGTGAGCTGTGCGATTCCGCTGTAGAGGGGTAAGCCCCTTTTTCAAGCTCCCCCTTCTTCTCTGAATTTTTTGAGGAACAAATGTTTTTGCTGTGTGTGTAACATAACAAATGTGTGTCCAGGGTTATGGCAACCACGTATGTTAAATATATATTCACCTGGACGTCAACGTTACCCAAACAAACCATGAAGCAGAGTGGTTTCATTTGTCTACGATGCTTTAGAAATATTTCTGCTACAATAAGGTTTACTCCGCAGTTCAGATCTTTCTAAGTTTTATATTAGTCATAAAACACTGAAAAATCCAACGAAGTGCATTACTGTAAAGAGATTTGTCCGAAGCAAATAGCTGAAAAGCACAAAAGAAGTTATTTCTTAATGAAAGCTCTAGGAAAATTAACTGGCAAACAATTTTAACTACCGTAGGCTACAACTGACGTTAATGAAAAATTTATTAGAATATTGTATAAGGAAACTAAGTAAATAAGAAACAAACAGCATATAGTTTTAGTAAGATCTTATACAAAACACAATAAAACTAATTATATATACTCGTACTCGTATATCTATTTATTTAGTAATCATTGCCATTGCTTCAAGCCTTGGCTTTAAAATTCACAATAATTTATGCTCTAAAAGGAACTAATGACTTATTATAACAATAATAAATGAACCGAAATCAGGAAAATTCATCGTGAGATTTGATCATAATAAATATGTCGAACATTCATATTGTAATGCATTTTGATTGTGACGAATTTGATTCAAATGTCAAACGTATTTAATGTCCATGTCCGATTGGAATCACAATAATGATAATGATCAAGTTCCACACAGTTCGCGGTCGGCTCTTGGATGTTTGATCCCTAATGATCAATATTCATTAGGACTATCGTATTTCGAAAGCTAGTTAGGCAGTGGTTGGTGTTGGCTCTGATGGTTGATAACTCTGATAAATTTCCAGTACACTCATTGCCCTGACTTCTAGGCAATGCAATAATCGACCCATTTATTATTCCACTGTTGGAATATGGGTCTCCTCTCATATTGAACGGGTTAAGGCCATAGTCTGCCATGCTGGCGAAGTGCAGGTTAACAGATTTCACACACTGGACTGTGTGGACTGTGGATAAGTGTGAATGGTTATACTTTGCTTTAATCATCATCATCATTGCCTTTCTCAGTCCACTGCTGGACATAGGCCACCCCCAGTGAGCGCCATCGCTTTACTTTGCTTTAAACTATTCCTAAAGCGTACAACAGCCAGATATAAATCCAACAACAACTTCTCACATTCATAAAGCATAAAGCGCTTTAAATGATGCGCTGGATTTATTTAACGCGTTCGAATTAGGTTGCACCGCGCTTTTTTCATTTCGGACACACATTCCGCCGTTTTTCAATTACGCGAAATATTTTGATGACGACTCCGGTGGCCGCATTGCGATATGCGGAATGACGCGTGACATTGACATTAAGCTCGTAATTTAAAATTAAGGATTATTGCATGGTGCTCTTGGGTTGCTTGCGTACTGGAAGTTATGACGCAGGTATAGAAATGATAGGTAGTTCGTAAAATGATATAAAAGAGGAGGTACACAACTACAAAAACTACAGAACTACAAAAGTCCATTAGTACTAACTTACATAGTGGCAGTTTTTTTCTTAATTGGCCTAAATTTCCATTAGTAATATTACTACTTAATAAAGGCTATTTATATCTCGATATCAGTAGAGAAAAGTTATTTGGTTTCTTAAACTCGCAACTCACTTTACTAAATATAAAGTAAAATTGAAGAAAAAAAAAAACAAAAGTTGTAAGTCCCGGAAAAGATATTATGATTTATATTATAGTGGTATTTACGTGAAAGTAAATGGATCTTGTGTGAGTAAAGTAAAAAATAAATGACAATGGCAAAGAAACAACAGCGCATGGCTCTGAGCGAATAAAAGTAAGAGACAGATGTAATAAGGTCTTACTTTACGCGTCTCACATATTCATTTTTTTATTTTCCAATAAATTCTTCATTTCCTCGGGTTAGGCGATGTGCCAACATAACTATACGCCTGTCTACTCGTTTTCCACGTTTTAATAAAAGAGAGAATATTCAAAAATGTTTAAATAAAGCAGTCTTTCCAGTCCGAAGTATTTCCAAAGTTATTTAGGAGTAAAAATGTTCTTGTCTTAAATAATAACAACATGGCAACCGTTTGCGTTCCTTTTTAAACTTAATATATTCGTCCGAATATATTTTCTCGACGTATTCGGTTTCAACATTTGTTGCTTCGCAGAACTCCAAACTAAATATACTCATTTGTCCCTGTTACGAGTATTACCGGCCATTACGTCGGTTCTAAACGAATTTTATCGACACATCAAATTAGCTGAATGTTGCCAGTTTGCGTGTTTTGTTACATGGCGTTACTGAATAATTTATTTATTGAGTTACATTTTAGATGGTCCGTGAAAGTGTAGAAGAATATTCTTTTGTTAATTAATAAAATTAACAGTATTTTACAAATTTTTCAACATCTAATATTTTTTTAGTTATAGCAATAACTCATATTTTTTCTCGTAATTTGTAGAATCGATTTGTCGTTCGTTCGCAAAATAGCATTTAGAATCGATATGTAGGCCTTAATAAAAAATTTATAAGAAATAGGAAAAAACCTTATATTAATAAAACAATAATAAATACGAAATGTATAGGTATATAAAATACAAATTGGCAGACAGGAAGAACTTGTACCCCTGACACGGTTAGCGATTGCAAATGATCAACAAAGTTAAGACAATAAGATAATGTCGGGCACGGTCTGCTTCTGATTGGTGATCATATAAATCATCACATCATATTCATGTCAGAAATTCAAAATGAATTTATTCAATGTTAATTCATAAATTGTTGTTTTTAAACAGTCTTACATTTGTTCACTAATATGTCAATAGGTTCACCACCTACCAATTCCATGGTGTGACGTAAATGTAACCTATGAAACGTGGGAGTGTTTTACACTCCTCTGCCTACCC
>DWMF01000616.1:0-13870 GCA_018244815.1 Parelbella polyzona | reverse complement strand
ATTGTTCTAACCGGATAGGTGACCGGCCATCCTGATGTCTGAATGGCCCGTCACCTTAAAAAGTAGTTTATTTTTTTTAAATCAAAGGTAGCAATTATTTAACGATTAGTAGCAACTAGTAGCAACTAGGTAGCAACTATTAGTAATTATTTCGATGTAAAATATGGGTAGTGACCGGCCATTCTGACGGTCACTAAAAACTGACCATCATTGGTAATTAGTAGTCTTAGGAGTAGGAGAGTTGCGGTAAGGGGCCGCGACTGTTGTCTGCTCGTTAATACATAAAAGTATTTATACACAAAAAAAGCTTTCGGTTTGTTTGTAATTTTTTTTCCAATTTGGGCAGTCATTACAATTAGCAATTTTTAAATAAGAAACACTTTTAAACGTAAATTATTAGTTCAGGATTATCATATACTTATTTTTTTACGTTCGTGCTTTGTGTGAGGTTAGATGTTATTAAATTGTACTATCAACAGTAATAATTGTTGTATTAACTATGTATATTATCTGTTTATTTCACTATGAACTAAAAGTTTTTATTGATTTATCAGTGTTAATATTGCTTTATCATGATCAAGAAATAGGTTATCATAAATACAAGAAAACTTTATCTTTCTACAATATTGAGGTCTTTTGTATTTTCAAGATATTTATTGTAATTAAATCGTATGAAATATTAAAGAAATGTACATCGAAAATCGCTAATAAAGCATATTTCTTTACACTGAGCGGTAACTGTGAATTAAATTGATAAATTTATTCAACAGCAAGGGATAAGTTGAGCAAGGGAGACAAGGTCGTTTACCTGGGTCGGCACGTTGCTGTACAAACCCAGAACCGAGTTTTACTAACGAAAAATGGATATGCTTGACCGTTACTTTTCCAAGGGAATCAAATTAATTCCAACTTGATTACATTTGTATTGCAAAATTTCTTGCAATCATTTTTAAAATAAGGGGATGGCAAGTGTCGATATGAATGTTTTTACTTTTATAAAAAGTCACTTGGACGTGGTGATCACAATGATGTCACTTTGGTTGTGTGTAAAGCTTTATATAAATAAAGTATACACATTAACAAATATCATGTGGCAAAATTGCGTGACTTATGATTTTAAACTTGATAGATCCTGCTCAAGCGGCGTTAATATCAATAACATAGACAGACAGTGAAAACCTTGCGACCCAACGTATGGTATGTTCTTCATAAATAACTTTCGCAAATAATTCTCTAATGTATTAAAAGCTTATACCAATATAAATAAATTAAACACCGATCTATAAATAATTTGTCAGATAGTTTAGATTTATCATTGATTATTGGTTATTTGTGACTGGTCAACTGGATTCGTTTATCTATATAAGAAAACAACTTTGGGCAGCGATTCTGCTGTTTATGACACGACGGTAATAAAAATTCTGTAGTCCAAAGAAGATCGTTCCATATATATCTGTATGGAATATTCTGTGGTTTAATTGAAAACAAAATGCTTTAAATATCAAAATATATTGTTTTACTACTTAAATAATTTTTATAATCTCGGATGTTATTTCGTACGACCGCATTTTTATTAAAAGTTTTAACTACTGTGTAGAAAACTCCCACTAAAAAGTTTTTCTACACACATTTAGCAAAAAGTATATTATTTCAATGAGAAGCGATGCGTACAATAGAGGTCGGCAGAGGAATGCGGGTCATTTAAACGCCATGCCTTTTATATCAAATATATTATTGCTTCACGAATTTTATTATCCTAGAACGTTTTATACAAACTGCTACTTTGTGTTTCACCATCAATCCTTCATCGTTCCACTGTTAATAAAACATTGGTTTCCTCTAGAATGAGAGGGTTAAGGCCATAATCTGCCACGCTGGCCGACTGTGTGTAGGCAGATTTTACACGCCAAGCGATATTTAATCTAAAAACGCACATTTTTGTAAAATCGTGTCTATCAACATTTGACCCGAAGACCCTCGCTGTAGAAGGCTAAATTTTAAAGCACTAGGGAACTCGGCTATCACACCAATACCTAATAAATATTTATTTTGCTTTCAATAAATTTCTTAAAGACTTTATTCTTAATAATTGTGAAATATTGCGTTTTTATTATCAAGCTACTATTTTAAAGTAAAAAAACTCCTGCCTTCTTCCCAAAGTTACCACCAAGTGGCTGAGAAAGATGATATTTGGAATTCTTTATGTTGTTTTGAATTACACAGCGGTTTCTTACGGATAAACCGTCATATGAATGAGACTGTACATTACTATGTGTACGTACAAATCTCCTCCATGTGAGATGAAGGAAATACTTTGTTTTTCTCTGTCCAACTGTTATAGTACATTATTCAATAAGTACTCGTACAGTGTAATTACTAAAGTACAGTTGTTTGAGATGTGATTTATTTTTCTTCAATAAACAATTTTACTTATTAGGTACCGTTGAAGAATCTTTCAAACGAATTCCTTTTTGGTGTTGTTTTAAACCAATGTAATTTTTTGCTTAATAGCCGATTTAAGTCCGACCCATATTCTTTCCTAAGCATGTCTTATTTTGCGTTTTTTTTAGTTTAAAGGGACGCTGTTTTGTTTGGCACGTGGACAGTGCACTTAAATATTGTTTTTAGTTGAATTATAATTATAAATATATCAACACTCCACTTTTGGTAGGTAGAGTTCGTATTACATGATTATGCACTACCATCATTAGTCGACACAGCGCTCACTGAACAAAATAACCAATAATGATTAATTTTACTAATTAATAAACTTGCTTTAATTAACGGCCTGTTAGGATATATTAATCAGTGCATACCGCTCCGTGGCCGATGGCCGCTCTCTAGTTATTATTTTAATATTCCTATGTATTGGCATTAGCCTTGCTTTAATACTAATAGGCTTTGGTTAAGTTCGTAGTTTCTTAAAGCTATTTATAAATGTTTAGAGTCATATTGAAGACCACCCGAGAATTACAAGAACGATTTATGAATCATTTCTCAATCAAAAATATTGTTTTATATTGTTATTGAAAATGTTGTTTGGTTTCGTCGCAAATTATAGATATATGAAATATTAAAATATACTTCGGTATAATAATTTAATCATTATAATGTAGGTATGTGTGTTTAAATAATTGCTTAAACATTATAAATCTTTGATAGGAGTATCGTCGCAAGTAACGTAGATCTATTAAAATACATAATATGTATGTACCTAGGATGGTCTTTGAAAATGAAAACGTAGGGTAATTTGACATACATATATCCGTAATGAAACATCCATAGAGCAATATGAGTAATAGTTTTATCATACACGTAACCTGCACCTAATAGAAAAACTTGTAAACTATTAAAAAAATGTTAAAAAAATCATAAATAATATTGCTATTGATAAAGACAAAGGAAAATATCTTGAGAAAATCTACATACCATAGAATTTTCCGTTGTGTTCTTTAATGCGTGTTAAGTCTGTCAACCACTTAGGTCCAGCGTGTCAGATTATGTTTTATTACTGAGTATTTCATTTTTTTACACTGTACGTAATAGAGATTACCTGGTAATATCAGAAACGATAGTGTAAGAATGAATGATGTGTTTTAAAAAGTAATTACGACCTATATTTTTTTTTAAATCATTTAGTTCGCTACGTTTTTGAATATAGTAAGATTCTTATTTATATCGGCATCATAATTAACTTGTAACTCTACCGGGAAAGGTCGATGGTAATTAGGAAGCAGGAAACCTTGTTTTTAGCAGCGACGGTGACGCTGCCTCGTATTCGTCATTTAATTATCGGCTGCTGCCGCAGTCTGGCGTCTACATTAGACATTTTTTTATCATGACCCTTCTTTTCACTGTGCATTTTCCCTTCACTTTTTAATTTTCAATGACTTGTGTCCTCACAAAATATTTTCCTTACCTTTAAGATCACTAAGTTTTTAAAGTACCCACATTTTTCACTATTTTGTGTTTTAGAATAGTTCCATTAAGTGTGCACAGGATGCTCGAATATTAACAATCGGCTATAAATATCAGCAATACTAAAGTATATTTTTTGTGAAGTTTCTTCTAAGTTAAAAAACTTCTTGTAACATTTTTAATTGGGTATTCTCTCACGTGCGACTTACGAAGTATGTATTTGTAAACAAATTTTATTATATGTTTACAGAGAGCACTAACTATCATATCTATTGCTCGTCCGCTTAATTAGTGGAGAAAATATAATTTTACGATAGTATTAATTAAGGCTGCAATGTAATATAAAATATGTATTGTTTCCGTGAGCAATTGTGATAGCGGTCGATATCGTCTTAATTGCTGGTGATAATTTTCATAGTTCACACTATGTATGTACGTTATTGTACATAATTAGAAAGTCTTGCCCTCCACTCGTTACGTACTGTGATGTATAGCAGTGATAACCCCGAGTGGCGTGACTGATGACGCGCGCTGTACGTTCGGACAATAACAGCAATGACGACTAGTTTACCACTGAATAACGATGTTGGGTTACTTTGTATGCACGAGTCCTAGACACCGCCTACGCAAAATTTTTAATCAAATCTTAATTCTTCAAATTTGAATGTAGTGACATAGAATAATTGAATATATGTACCTACTTATATTAAAGTCGTAAAGTCGTAGCTAATATGCGGTTTTATAGTTTTTCTTAATACGAATTGTAAATTTTCGGAAAACTATACGAACATATAGATAAAAACACAGTACAAAACTTTGTCTCACATGGTTAAATTTGTTTACGCACTATTATCTTGCAAGTAAATGAAGCATAGAACTATTAAATGATAACGCTGTTGTGGATGTGGAAGTGGACTGACATTTTCGATCAATTTCAACAACTCCCTAATTGGTCTTACGTTCGCGGCTCCAATGCAAATACTCTGTTATTAGGCAGGTTAATTAAAGAGTTATCGGTCGTAATTAACCCGTTTCGGTACAGTACGTGTGCCCATGGCTCGTACAAACACCACTAATTAAGAAATTCCTCCCTCATTAGCTCAATTAGATTTATTCACGTCAGAAACTATATCGTATGTGCTCATTCGTTAAAGTAAACTTATATTTGCACTTTGTAATTTTGTGTCTCTAAAAGTATACATTTGTAGAATCAATTATTTCTTGTATAACAATTCGTGTCTTTGAATTTCCAGTTTTGGATTTAACGTTTACTTGTTGGTATAGCAAATAACAAGATTTTTACACATGTTCTGAAGGGCGCCAATAGGGGCAACGGAGCGTTCAAAAACGTTGTTTCTATACTTACCTATGAACGTTAATGAAATGATGAAAAATAATAGAATTCGAACGAATTGTGGGATGGAAAATAATATACTTTAAAGAAATACCACAAGCAAATGTTAAATAAAACGTGCTTTGCTTCTCTGGCCATCACAAAAGTTTAAGTTTTGGTATGCTGACTTATCGCAGTATGGTGCGGCCTGTCCAGGCATGGCTAAATATCCTGCCCGTTTCCGGACAGCAGCATAGCCGTTGCGAAAATCCGTGCGCTGCGATCCTTAATTATCGTATATCGCGTAAAAATCTTTTTGTTTTGTTATATCTTCTTTTGCTGTTTATTCATTATTTTTTCGTAACTCGTAATAACAGGAACGAATAAAGTTAACAAGTACGAATGACTTGACATCGCCTGTGAATCGTCGCTACTTTGCTCTCACGACTTAGACACCCCAAGAAATAAAATAATATTACTTTTGGACTTCTACTGGCAACTTTCACAACATTACACATACATATGTTTAAAGTCATACGCTTTTATAATTATATTCATACTTATGACATATAAATTGGTCGTAGACTTAATACGAGGCATCGTGAGCTGTGATGTAGACAATCAATCTACACAAAAATATTGCATCCATTCCCTCAAACTGCACACTTTGAAAGAAGTATTTGTGTGCAAAAATGTTATTGGTAAAATTCCTACAATTTAGGTACTATATAAATACAAAAAGTAAATTATATTTTTGTTGAGTTTTGCGATATCATTGTTTAATAAATGGTTGGTTATTGTTGTTGATTGCTTCATTAGTCGTGTGGTTGCCAGCGTGACTGTTGATTGAGACGTCTTGTGTTCGATCCCCGGGTCGGGTACTATTGTACATATGTACATATACTATTGTACGGGTACTATAATACATTGTCTTACTGATGACAGATGAAAGTTTAATTAACGTAAGGTAAGATAAAACACTACAATTATAAAATGAAGCGTTATACAATAAAAAAAAATTCAAAAGTGTATGTGATATGCAAATTCGCACTTGGCCAGGGCCTTAACACTCTCATTATGAGAGGAGACCCATATTCCAACAGTGGAATAATATATGGTTCGATTTATTATATATTACACAATTACTCTTAGTCGTTAACGATACTGAAAAGTAAATTGTAAGAAAAATAATTGACTTGAGTACCAATTGTAGAGTCACTTCTGTCATAAATGCTAACTCTATTGGTTGTATTTTTAATAACTTTTTTCATGGATATGTCTCTGATTATTTATTAGCTTTGATGGTTAATAAAGTACACAATTACCATGTAGCTAATTGGATTTCTATTTGCGTTGTTTTAATTACTATAACGTCAATTATTTACAAATATAAAATTAATTGACACATGATAATTAATCCTATCAGCATCGGAACATTAAATCAATCAGTAGACCAGTTAATGGGCCAATGAAATTCGATATAAAAATGTTAATAATACACAACGTACATTATCGTGATAATTGAAATACTGACTTCGTTAAGGCACTAAAAATGTTCTTACAAATTTCTTTAAATCCAATAACTATGTTCTTATCTTTAGTTGTTTTTAAGTGCAAAAGGACTGTCGCCACTTGAAGATTTATACAAATTCCAACAGAGAAGATAAGAAATATGAGTCGAACTAAATCTTGTAGAGATGGGAGTAAAAAAAACTTAATGTTATCTAATAATAGATTGTCGCAGAATACCATACATTTGGTTTAAAATATTATAATGCTAGAAATACATAGCGATACACGGGACATTATGCATTTTTGCGCTGTATTCGTTTTCTATAGGGTACAATTGTTTTCAAGAACGAAAATCGTGCGAAGAGAATGCGAATAATCGTATTTAATACATTCTGTTGAAGGTTTTCATATGAACTTCACAAAAACTGAGCGCCAATATTACTTGTTCATAACGTTTGTAATTTATTCGAAAAAGTACTCGGGTGGGAGGGAATCGATGTGATGACAAAAATAAGGTCGCCCATTTATTGGCAATTTTGATTTGAGTGCTTTTAAAGTACAGTCAAAAGTTTGAAACGATGCCATCGTTCGGCCGATTTTATGCAAATTTGGCAACTTAACATTAAGTAGGGAACAAACTGTGTCCGCGCTTTATTACTTGGGCGTCGTGAGCTTTTTTTGCACTCAGTACTCTAATTTAAACTCTGGCCGTGTATATGGAAACAAGATTTACATCGAGCTTATTTTTTTAATACGTCCTATACATATTGTATAATAAAACATAAGAAAAATTTAGGGTGTGTGAAGTCTGCCAATCGGCACTTGACCAGCGTGGCGAGCTATGGACTTAACACTCTCATTATGAGAGGAGACCCATATTCCAACAGTGGAATGATAAAAGGGAAAGAAAGAAAAAAAAATTATACATGTATCGTGTTTACTTTTTAGACGCAATTGAACTACATGGAAAGATATTCGATGGCCTTAATTATCCATGGGTTTGAGCACCAAACTAAGGGTACTCTAAACTACCTTTAGCCCATTAATGTCTCGAGTGCATCGCATTTGGTGCAACATTGGGTCGTTACATTTGCGGCGTTTATTCTATTCTCGTATTTTGTAAGCATTTTCAATTGGTAGAGCCGAATGGATATTAGCCGGTTAGCAATGAATAATTGAACGAGGTTAATACCCTCTTCATAGAAAGCGCTCATTTCCTCCTGATGGCGCATACTTCATTCGTGGAGTAGCAAACATCGGCCCGTAATGAACCGGCGAGCACCGCGTCTACCGCCACGGCAATTTGAACGTTCAGTGGGCCGGCGCGCACCAACAGGCCTAGAAATTAGTACCGCTCCATACCCATTGCCCATGTTGTTTGTACTGACCGTTTTAAAGTATTTGCCAACTACGCGTTTCATTGTCGGCCAGCTATGATCGTAATGTATGCAATTTAAACATCAGTACTTGCATATAATAAAATAGTTTTGTATTTATTGAGCTAAAAGGAAAAAATATTTTAATATTCGTTACGTCTATATGTACTATATAACTTATTTTCACCTAGTATAATATGTAATATTTTGTATTATTAGATAATATTTCTGTAAAATGAGATAAATCGTTATTAAAATAGCTCACGTACTATTCAGACTAAGGTACGTAAAAGGAGAAAGAAAGGAAGAACTCATAGATGTACGACATTTTTCGTCTTATTCCATTTTATAGCTATAAATTGACCAGTTCGTAAAAGGCTTGACATATTTGCTATATATCTAAATCTAGCACAGAATTTAAGCTCTTTCATATTTTAAAACGTTAATATAGTTTCTGAGATCAGAATGCACAAACAGACAACCAGCCGTCGCTGGGGGATCTTTCTTTCGCTTACATATAAAACACAAAAATATTATAACAGAAATCGTATTATTGAACGCATGCAAGCCGTATACTTATAATAGCTAAAATACCCAAAAAGTCATTTGGACGTTTTGGTATTTAATCAATTTGCTATTACACCCGGACGGCCAATAATTGAGTTGTCCGCGTACACACGGACCGACTGCGATACGAAAATTGAAAGGTTAATTTGTGTGACGTGTTTCAAAGCGAGTGGTTAAGTTGCAAACCGGACGAGTGATCATTGGCGAAGTCACGGCGAGAGCGTGTCGGCTCGGTTGTCAATTTAGCAGAAATCATATAAGCATTAACACGACCTCCGCAGACCACATTTATATATTCATATGACCAGCGCAGGTGTCATATTTACTTATGCGTTTCTTGCAATATGTATAATCACAGCGTTATAATAAATTGTTAGTTTATATCGCCTTAACCGACTGCTAATTGCGACGAACAGATTCCTCGTAATTAACATACGAGCAACGCAGCAAAAGCCATTCACGAAGAGAAATAGATCAATTTAAAGCTGTAAAACACAACCGGTTATTTCTAGAATATTTATCACTGTAAAAGCTTTTCTATACAGAACTGAGTGTCAGCAACTGTACTCCATACTCTATACTATACAAAGCCTGTGGTAATAATATAATAAGTAAGAATAATATTGCTCTATACTCAGATTGGCTTGTGATTTGCGATATCCGATATATTTTATGTTCTGCACTTTTCATAAACGCGAAAGTTTTTGAATCAGACACTGAAAGAGAATACCAGAACGCGTGCACAGATATATTGGGATATATGTACATGTATGTTTTACCGTTATTGGGTGTCCATGAGTGTATCATAGACATTTATAATTGGGAATATTGTATCAAGACCGGCAAAATTGATTTCCCACATAAAAGTATGATATTAAATTTGAGCTTATATAAATACTTCAGGTCATTTTAGACTCGGTTGCGATAGAAAAAAATTCTTGATGATAATACGTAGATGTAGAGATGTCTATCTTTATTTATATGAAAAATATTATTGTTAGCATAAAGCAAAGCTTCATTTAATATAAGGAAACAAATTGCCTCTGGCGATTTTCTTTACTTGTCAACAGCTAGGCAAGCCCTAATATATGTAGTGCGAGACGGCTGATGATTATGTATTGCCTGCTCAATAAGAACCGACCTATGTCTTATTGGGCTAACCGTAAAACATTAAAAATACAATGTTATGTGATTGATGTGTCATAATCGTATATAAGAACCGTATAAATGAATCGTGTATACGTCATCACATAGCAAAAAAAGCAAAATATTCAAAAGTGATTTTGTATCGTCCACTGTAGTTCAATAAAACACATAAATCACGTGTCTCGCACGGCGCTTACGACATTTTTGTCCTAGACCTAGCGGGATCTTAAATTTCGTGACGCTTGAAAATTTTTACCCAGTTTTAGAAGGGAAAAAATTTGATGTTTAGTCCCAGTTTTTTAGTAATAAATAAAATTAAATTTGGAAAGGATGTACAGACTTGTAAGAAATTTCAATGTCGTTGTACGTTCTTAACATAGTTTTGAAATTCTATACTTTACAAAAATAGAAAAGGCAGCCAGTTATACATTTAATATTCGCCTTCATGACGTTCAAAGATAATAACGAAATTAATCCAATACATAATAGAACGATTAAAGAGACATACTGAATATGAGTGACTGATGGAGGAGAGTCTCTGAAATCGTTGTGCATGTATAAGATAGATGATGTGAGAGGAACTCGTTATGTTTGTAAGGATAATGACATTTCGCACTCGGTACTCTTTGCCTCCTCCACAAGGAACCTGGTGTGACGATATAATAATACTATTTCTAATTGGACTAAAAATCGTATACGAAAGAATATATACATAAGAATACATAGTGTACGTAGTTAGTATTTGATATTATATATATGTAGGTAAATAATACACCGGATCGTATTCACCGTCCACGGATCCTGTTATCAGTGGAATGCAAAATATTATTTGGAATTTCGTCTAACTTTTATTTTTGCTGTATAGAACGGAGGGTAATCGATTGCAATTTTTTGTAAGACCCCGATTGGAGAGGAGTCGAGCGTTTATGTTCTCCATTTGTAATATCTTGCACGTGAAAATAAAGGAATTATAGTGTATTTCTGGTGAATCCGATTACAACGTTTACATTGTTTGTAATACTGTGAAAAACTTTGTTATTGGTGTCTTCATATAAATATTCTGTGCTGTACTTGTGCTGTAATAGTGAAATGAATTTGTAATAAAGAAAAAGTTTTCAATGTACTCTTTGTACATAAAAGCTAAAAAAAGTAGGTAGACTGTCCTGTAGAAAATCTGTAATCCAAACTAAAAGTATGTACATATGTTAACATTCCACGTATCGTATCCGGTAAACACTGTATAAGCGAGTTAGTTTCGTGTGTGAAAAGGTAGTGCGCTCTCGCGTTTCAATTACAAGCGCGCATTTGTCATCGCAGTTGACTAACGACGTCGACTTGTTATTTCCACGAGAAATGTTCGAAAACTATTGCGTATAGACCCCTTATTTGATGTTTTAATCAACAGATTGGACTGTGGAGAATAAATCAATATCAATTATTGAATATAAACAACACTTCCACAATTGTACGCGTAAATTTGATTTAATAACGAAAAATCTATTTGTCCTAATGCCTAGGTGGAACAAGGTTACAAAGAATTTATTTACAGCAAACCGAACTTCCTAGTATTTACAGAAGGCAGTGGGTTAGAAGAATGCATAATGGGCGGAAAAATGCCAGGCGTAAGTGTATTAAAGCTGGAGCGGTGTTTCCGCTGCGTGCCGCCGCTGATGTATGGTCGCGAGCGACAAATTGAAAACAGTAGCAAATGGCCCGATCGCGGACCGTGACCTGCTCACAATAGTGGCGTTTGTTTACTACGGTCAACATTCCCTTGAAGCTCCGTTTTTGTACTTGGAGTACTAAACCGGTAGGCTAATGTTATATTTGTTTCTAAGCAATCATAGTACTAGTATTCGTTGCGTCGTACATTTAAATTATAAATCGTGGATAAAATTTATTTAAACTGAAAGAAAAAAACGTAGCGGTTTTACGCGAGCAGTGTGAAAGGTGTTTTCTATTAGAATTGTATTCAATATAGAGTTCCGTTCGCGCAGAAAATGGTTGCGAACGCGTGAGCGGCGTTCCTGCCTGCCCCGAATATCCTCCACTAGAATTACATTTGGAACACAGCTGAAATTGTGGTTCTAAGAACAAAGATTTATACTGATAACTTTTTCAATATATTTTATGGAAACATGTGTTTATAATTCAAAAAACAATTCGATTTTATACAATAACTTCTATTCGTACACATTGTTTTCATTTGCGTGTATAGTTAATTCAAAACTAAACTATATTTAGCATAATTTGAAGAACAATTTTTGAACACGGGACAAATGGTTCCTGGAATGGAATAATTATTGCATAAAAAGATAAATTTATTGTTTAATTTATTAGCTCGATTCAGATTCAGATTAATTTATTAGATCGATTTAGAACTCCAAACGTTTATTCTAAATGTCAATACGAAACTTCAAATAAGTAGATAGTCCTTCGCGTAGTCCTTATAACGAGATTTGTGTAGATTCCCCATAAAGGCTAGCAAAAGAGAATAACATCATAAGGGGTGCTTGTCCCTCGCAAATAGTTAGATTATATAAATAAGGCGCTCGGAATAGTTTAGGTGATAGCGATCTGCGGCCGGCGGTCGGATGAGACGGTCTCAACTCAAATTGAGTGGGGCTTACATAGATTTTTTCTCGTTTTTGGCGTTACGTAAAATTTGCAAGGGAAAAACTAACGCAGTCTGGATTTATTGACAATTGAATTAGTTTTATTCTCTCATGTTTCAGCAGTAGATGTGCATGTAGTTTTGTTCTATAAACGGTGAACATTGCCCCTGAAGCATTTTTTTTACAATATTGTGTTTTCATATACTCGTAATAACGAGGCAGTAAGGATAATTAGCAAACAGATGTGTTTTGTAGACATTACAATTTACGGATTTTAATTTATGGACGAACGATATTAATACATTTCCAATAGGATCTTACGCTGCAAAGTTCTTGTAATATTTATATGGGAATCATTGTAATATATTGGCGAAGGGCTTGTTTAACTATGCACGTTCGGCCCATGAACAGTGGAGGTAAAGTATATTTTGCGGTTTAGTTGCGAGGCAGTATCGTAACGCGATACGAGCGAGACGCATCGCCGCCCACGGGCACGCCGGGTGTACCTTTCCATCCAGTTTATTGATACGTTACAAATTGACTCGCCGACACCCGATACGTATAATGACCATGGGATTATTATTGCGATTCATTTGATAGTATAACAATCGTATGAAATGTATTCCATGCGCGGATTAATATGTTTCTAATTCTGTTTGTGATTGCGGTTGGCGTTGTGGAAATATTTTAAATGTTTGTATTATCGAATACTTTAAATACATTGTGGAGTTATTGTTACTGTGATTTCATTTTGGTGATAAATGAACATATCTATCCGAAATCAGTCGTGGACGTTTATCGATTTTCGAAAACAACGATTAATTTTTTAAACCCGTAATTTACGATATTTGTTATAGTCGGTGCTCTCTGTTTATCCCGTAAAGCCTACCTCAGTCCACTGCTGGACATAGGCCTTGCCTTACAGGGCTTTTACCCATAATCCCTACGCTGGGCATGCGGTTTGGGGATCACAGAGCACATGTCGCACCGCCTACGATGTAGCTCGTCAGCGGCCAGGGCATTTAGCATTTCAGCTAGGATTCAGACTGTTACACAACACGGTGCCCCACGCAAGAGAGATGATTGACTCGGACACCTAAAATTGAGTTTTAAATCTTTTACATATTTTTTTAATAAATTATATGTAGGTATAAATGAATTATTTCATGT
This sequence comes from Parelbella polyzona, assembly GCA_018244815.1. Classification (NCBI taxonomy): domain Eukaryota; kingdom Metazoa; phylum Arthropoda; class Insecta; order Lepidoptera; family Hesperiidae; genus Parelbella; species Parelbella polyzona. Next base: position 233 of record DWMF01000616.1, on the reverse strand, counting down.
TTTTTGTGAGTATGGATCCGCGTCCAACAGTAAAATAAGAACAAATTAATGTAGACGTTGATGACTAGTATAATTTTGCATATTTGGTAAAGCATATCGAACATCGTATTGAAGCAACGGTCCGTCTAAGAAAATACAAAATGCAATCTTGTGGTGAAATCAAACAAATATCTGCAGTGGCCGATTCAAATAGTAGGAGCATTCGGACTGTTACGGGCGGGGTTGGAATCCAA
>DWMF01000615.1:0-13877 GCA_018244815.1 Parelbella polyzona | reverse complement strand
TGTACATGTTTCAGCTCAATACTTCGGCACTGGTAGGACGCATTGGTTGAAAACTTTAGTTTTCAAACACTGCGGTATGGATGACGAAGAAGATTCCACGTAATTTACCAAATGCTGCCCAGCCCAGCTGAATTCTCTTCGTGACCTTTCTCTCAAAATTGTTTCTACCTAACTGCAATATCTGCCCGAGGCATGTGTACTCCGAAACAATTTCGAGAGGGTAGCCATTTACGACAAAAGGTCTCGGATTGACTACTCCTTTGGGGATGACAGGCGTGATGTTAAGTTTATAGATTATAATCGTAAAGTAAGTGTTATGGAGGAAATTAAATATAAATGCCACTATAATATTATCACGGAAGTAAAAAAATGAGCGCTGTATGATAAATATGTAACTACACAATTATATTTACAAACAATTGTTCGAAACGAAAAATGATTTTATTAATTTACGCTACTGTGTTAACAGATCAGATAGTGGATGTTTTTGCCACGACCGGCCATTGAATGAACCGACCGTCCCATAAAAAACTGAATGGCCCGGGTTTTTACTGTAACCTAATTGAAATCGACATTTGAAATATTTAATCACAATCGCGATATTGTACGGGCTATTATATTGTACACTATCGATATAAGTGAATCAGATTCATAGGAGTGTAAGCTATTGTTAACTAGGTAGTTACTATAGTTGATTTCTTAGCCTTCTAGCTTTCCAGTCTCGCGTAGGTCACGTGGCGCGGCTGCCTATTATTGCGTTAACTTGATGTTGTGATACGGCTCTGCTATTAAGCAATTACTTATTTTACATCGAGAATTACTTATCGTATTACACGATTAGCCTAAAGTTGCGACATCGCTGTCAGTGTCTAGCGACATTTCACGGTTCCGCGATGCATGTATACGTTCTGTGTTAAACTAAGCAGCGATCGTGCGTGTCGCCTTAATAAATTCATTGTAATATGCAACCTTCTGCTATTCGACGATAGATGGCACCACATGTACTTGTGATATGTTTAAAAAATTCCCTTACGATTTTTTTTTAGTAAAATATCGTTAAAATTTGCCCTTGCGGGTTTCTTATTATAATTTACTTGCTTCCTGGAAAACAACTTGAATATTTAATCATTGTTTTTAGAAATTTGCCTCAATTTTTGTTATAAGAAAAAGAGGACATAAGCAAGTGTCTTATAAGAATGTATGTTTCACTGGTGTACGTATATATCTATATCTTCTTACGACATTTCGTGATCTTTCGGTCTATACCTATTTGCAGGTATAAATCATAGTATTTCCATAATAACTAGATAACATTATGATAGATGTGAATATGACAAGTCAAATTATATTGTCATATCTACAGGTTCTGGAACAAACAACCAACCTGATTTATCGCTTTGATTTTGTCAAATAACGCGGACATTTTCATGTTGCCTAACCTAAAGCCTTACAGCGTCAACGACACTTCTTGAGGAAGTAGTTATATTTCTGTCCGCCAAACAATACAATTTGTGGAGTTTTTGCATCTAACTCAGTAACAGATATTTCTACAACGTTTTACGTTTGCACTGAGAATTTGGTGAAAAAATACGGGCACAGAAATTGACTGTAGACTTAAAAATCAGATCGAGTTGCTTAGAGTTTAGTAACTTAGATTACTGCTTAAATTGAAAAGTTCAATAGATATTTCATATTGAAGTCCGCCTCGACGCCCACATCGCGTTGCGGTGCTCTAGTTTCTACTACGATTGTTATCTTTCCACTAACCAGGTCCCCGCGGGGTTAGAGCCATCTTGTAACGAGAACACTCCCACATACACACAACTGCGTCGTGTTAAAGATTTAGTACGCGATTATCATTTAGTATTTGGGATCTTGTAAATGAGCAATTAAAATTATGTTGCGAAATGCTGTACACGTTAATTTGAATCTTCACAGTGAAAGGATCTAACAATTACCTGAAATTGAAGCTTTCGCTTTTTAAATTTTAAAGTCGATGACATGCACTCGTGAAGGCATATTATATTTATAACTATATATAAATACATATAAATAAATATTTACTTTATTCTGTAGTAATTTTTGGGTACATTATTACGACGTTCTTGAGGTTATGTTTATATACATTGTTACTTACGTACGCTGAAAGTTTATCTTCGGCTATAGGCTAATTAAATGGCAATCTCCTGAGCTTTACCATTTAAACCCCTCTTAATAATAACTTGATTATTCGTGTTCTATATAAATTTATGAAATTATATTTATGCCCTCATTACCCTGTACTGTGTTTATTGGAAATTTTCTTGTATTTCACACGTACTTTATCTTTTTTACTTTTAATAAATACAACGGATAAACAGGGAAAAGAAAAGCTTTGAGTCTGTAATAAACTATGGTTGTCACAATACTTTACAGATAACGTCTCTTCATTAAATATCAACTCAGTTGCTAGAGCATTTTCGTGTACATACTCGTAGTAAGACATGACTGCGTGTCATCTAGTCCGGCCGCTGAGTCACGCTTGGGCGCCGAGGTTGGCTTACGAAATATCCTCTCCCGTGCTACGTGTTTGGTCTTTCGGTTAAATTGAGCTAATGCGTATAAAATTAACTGTGGTTTGCTCTATTTGTGAATTATCTACATTATTTACCGAAGAAGTACGTAGATACGGTTTGTAAGGATAGTGATATTTGGGGTTCGGTTCCCTGTATTTGTCTCGTAACAAACGGAATGTAACGGTGTAATGATAATAAAATGTGCATTTATAATTTTATGGCTTCTACGAAAGTTTACTTAATAAAATTATGGTTATCAGGGTTACGTAGTACCTAAGTAGTGTTCTGATTGTGAAACAGGCCCGACCGCCACGTAATCAAATGTTTTTTTAACCAACTCAATGATTTCGTAGGTTTGTGAACTTACAAAACACATGAATATTCATTTTGGCTCAAAACTAAGGTTGTTTGTGTGAAAATGTTTGTTCCACTCGGAATGCAGTTTAACATCCTAAATGCGCATTTAACAGAAGCATTATTCATAACAAAAAGGAAGATTTACTATGCCTATGCTCTTCTTTAGAATATATTATTGATCTTTATCAATTTAATTCAAAAGTACTATGTATATCGTTTAAAAGCTCCTTGTTAAATACGTGTCCTTAAAAATACTTATACATAAGTTGCATATTTATGAGAAGACTAATGATGCACAAACATTAATATTCTGTTACAACCACGAGGTCATTGTACATTGACGAGTATAAAACTGATGTACTATAATGATGCTCCGTACTTGACGGATATGTTTAATAAAATATCGACATTGAAACGTTTGGTCGTTGAGGTGAAATACATATAAGCATTATTTACTACCAGCAAATAAAACACCGATTTTTTCTTCGTTTGTGAATGTGAATCCGAAACATTGATCGAGCTGTATTGTTATAGGAATAGGCTCGGAGCGTCATGGATGGATATCTGATTTAATTGTGAGGGACGATGGGGGAGAGGACTTAAATCATATTGATAATGGACACGCGTTGGGTAGTTTATTTATCAAATTTACCGAATTTTTATCATGAGAATATAATACGATTATCTAATTGAATCAGTTACTGAACGTAGGATAAAAAATACCAATAAGGTCGGTAGGTATTTATGAAGTATTTTATCTTTTCGTAAAGGTTGTGAGGTTAACCTTGTACCAAAACTTATATAATTTGTATGCTTGTACCTTATAACACGATCGTAAAATTGCAGTTAATAGATGTTCGTCAAATTACCATGTGAGGACACATAGCTTTAATGACACCTTTATGCGAACCTTCAAGATAATTGTCACATACATTTGAGTGTCAAATTGAATGGATCGTTTATCATGAAAGTAAATATCAGTTCAAGTCTCAAAAGAAGGGGACTACAATAGCAATGAATACCAGATAGAGAGTTCAGGTTTGTTAATCTAAGGAATAGGCTGACCAATTTTGTCGTGATAAATCAAAAAGCGAAATGTCGGAATTGGGAGATTGCAGTTATGTACAATAAAGGTAGATATTAATGTGGGAACTAAGGTCATTATCAAATCTTTTATCTTTCTATTACTGGACACGGGTTTTTCGCAATCAGAAAGATCAATCAAAATATATTTAATAAATGTAATTTTTTGAATTCGTTTTTTATTACGGTACTCCAAATGCATTACATGATGAGTTTATTTTCCGTCATCCTATGGTTTAGTCCTTCTAGGCTGGCAACATCGTGGTGACCGCTGAGCGTTCTTTAATTCATCAGTTTAATTTCTGTAATGTTAATTCTGTAAATTTCTGTAACATTAATATAAGATGCTTTATCAGATAATTCCTTATGACATTGTTTTACAATCCTCTGTCTATTGCTTCGGGGAATTAAACAGTGTTTCTGAAGAGTTTAACTCCAATACAAACAAAAAAGATCATGGACATATTTCCAATAGCAGTACTTCAGTTAAACGCACATTTCGATGATTGCATTTTATACTTATTACGTTAATATTACTTAATTCGTTGTTATTCCAAACTGAACGAAAAATGTTAGGATTACAAATTCAATAAAGTTCATTATCGTTTGTTTAGATTATCAAAATATCAATATTTATAAGGTAGGTAGTGTTTCGTCCGAGACCTTTGACACTAAAGTTTATGAATGTACACAGCACGTCAATGTACACAGCTCATAATTATAGCTGCGGTCTTTGCTCTTTACTATTATTCAGAGATTGGTAAATATTTTATTTGTACAAGGAAGACCGGAAAGTAATGTTAGGAGAAGCTTGTATATAATTTTGAACAAATATAATTTCAATGTTTTTATTTTTAATAGTACGTGCAGATGTCGCTGCTTTTATGGTTACAGATAACAAATGATTTGTAAAATGAATCGGCAATGAAGGCATGTGGTTGTTGGACAGCTGATAATTACTAATAAATTTTACGAGCCATTTCATTCTTTGTAAGGCACGTTTAAGAAATTAAAAGGATCTCCGTCGTTGCCGTCAGGTTAAAAATAAAACATCGAGGACAGAGTTGGACATTTTAAAATGACACGCTAGACGGATTAGCCTTTGACTCTTTGACCCGTATTGGAGCAGCACGGTGAAGTAAGTTCCAGGCCTCCCGTAAGTTTTAAGAGACGTATGGTGTAAAAAAATGCAAGAAATTATTACGTAGCAATTAATTCGTAGAAAATCACGTCATAGAAGAACCAATCTTCATCGCTAGTGATTCAACATTTAAAAACGCTCTTGTATTCTGCTGCGCCACTCTGCATACTTCACTAACCTGTTCAAGTGATCTTGGATCATTGACCAAGGTTGTTCGAGAAGATTCGATAGTGTCTCGATTAGCGGAATTAATTCCACTTCCGCTTGTAACATGCCATTGTGTAGTTGTTGATCTATCAGATCGATAGCAGTCGGGGAGGTCATTACTACCGGATTTCAGTTTATAATACGACCTTAAGCAAAAGTGCATAATAATATTAAATATGCTGATATTTAAGTAAACAAGTCACATTCGCCGTATATGTCATTAGCCTCAGTTTGAAGTTCATAATAAAGTTTATATATATGGCTAATATAGATACCAATATAAATATGTAATATAATATGTACACACTAACTAATGGAGGTGTCAGAAGTTTTCGAAACCGGCGTAGGTATATGGAAAGAGCTATGAGCTTAAAAGAAACACGTCACGTCTGTATGGATAGACATCAGCTCGGCGCTATCTGACTACCCCGTAAGAAACATGGCGTAATTATACAATTGAAATATATAAGTAATAACTAAAATTCTGCAAGTACTCATGAAATAGCTGATTACGTCTATTATTAAAGGGATTTTCGAAATAACAAAAGCCTGAGTGGCGCCACAACCACAGGTGCGGAATATTGTGGAACAAAAATAAACATACTCGCGTGTGTTCAATAATTATTTTTTATAAGTAATTACAGCTGCCGGCGTCCTAACGCTCGCCTTGAGTATGCCGGCGACCTCACGCCGACCTCCGGTCACAATGGACAGGAAAACCGGATGTTCCGCGCACCTGCACTATTTCTCTCTAATCATTACCTTTAGATGCCTATCGCGGAACAATCTAGATGTTTATTGAATACCATTAAACCCACTTTAATATCCACAGCCTTATTCTATAGTTTTTTTTCTACTTCGCATTGGATAACCGTGAGTGAGTGTGTCGTAAATATGTTAGGATAAACCCATATTGAGCTGAAACTATGTATAAGATTAAGGATTGTTTATTAAATTGAATTATTGTTGAGCCAAGGGCTTCATCTTGTGTAACTTAAGGATATGTATTGAGATGTTTATGTTGGAATTGTAAAGGTGTATTCGTTAATATAATATTGTTGTTGAATAAATATACATATGTGATAGTCTAATGGTTAAGAATTCAGCCTCTCACTCCGGGGGTGCTGGGTTCAAACCAATGGCGCGCACCTCTTTATAAAAGTTCGTTTTAAGTTTAAATGTCACTTGCTTACGTTGAAGGAAAACATCGTGAGGAAACCTGCACACCTTAGAATTTATAAGAAAAGAATAATTCTGAGGTGTGTGAAGTCTGCCAACCCGCACTTGGCCAGTGTGGCAGACTCCATAGTCATAGGTTAAGGCCATCCTTAACCCTCTCAATATGAGAGGAGACCCATATTCCAACAGTGGAATGGCAAATGGGTCGATTATTATTATTATTAAATATACATATAATATATTCAAGAATCTGTTTAATTAAGTATGCCCCACGAAATGTTTAATGTTGACATTTTCTTTGTCGACCTTTAAAATTTGTACTATGACATATACATAATTATGCCCTTCACGTTTGAGGATAGCTGTTAAAAGATAATATGATTCGAGTATTTTGGCGGGAATTCCGAGTAACTATATTTCCTTATTGAAGTTGTTAAGATGAGGCTATATACACAGTTCTTATAATATTATGTAACTTGGAAGAACCAAAGTGATGCCGTTTCTCTTTTGATGTGTGTCATTTTATTCATTCGATTTTATAGGAAACGCTTTGAACGATGAAAAGAAATTTTCGCTATGGATGTACACACAAATTGACTTTATGTCTGCGTATTAAAAGACCCAAACAGAGCATAAAATACAAGTGGTGTGTTCACTAAAGCTTTTGAAATATAGATTTTCCCTGCCTCGTTGGTCGAATCGTTCCAAGCGCGCCTGCTGATCGAGATTTCCGGGTTCCATCCCAGGGTCAGATAGGTACTAGGGTTTATCCAATTTCGAATTACTAGCAGTGACTCGGAGTTCGAGTTTCTGCCCGGTGTAAAGCAATATATTCACCTTCTCCTTCCTGATGGGGCATAAACGTAACTGGTGAAATGTGGGATTGTATCTACTACACTCCACTGCCTACTGGTTGATTGCGGACGTGATATTACGATTTTTGGTCTTTCTTGTTATTTTTTCCTCTTACAAGAGATCCTTGAGAAATAAATATTCCTTAAGTAAAATGAAAAAATATTATAAACTAATTTAGCTTCAGCACGAATTTCGATAACAACATAATACTGATGTAAAGTATTTACTTAGTATTCATTTACGTTGCCTAATGTTCGTGCGTGACGACTTAAGGCGCCGTTTCGCTGGGTTGGCTGGATCGCTCATTGCTTAGAACAAACATTTGACAGTTCTTAGGACGTTTGAATGTTTAGTTGTTTTTATACCATGACATTTGAGCTGTAACAAACCAATGACTCATCATCAGCCTGTTCAATCCAGTCTTAAAAGATATAGGCCTCTCCATAGGAGATGTTTGGCCATAATCTCCGTGTAGGGCAAATGCGTCGGGGATCGCAGACCACAGCTTCTTGCACCGCCTACAATGCTGCCTGTACACTGTCAGAGCATTTAGCTGTATTTAGGTAAACTTCGCTATACCGCGATCAGGCGATAACCAACTATGTAACAAAAAGCATTAAATAATAATGTATTGTACATAGATACATGTCTTCACGCCAAGTCCCTTGCGGGGTAAACAGAGAGCACGGAGTGCAAAATATCCCTATCCTTGAAAACTTGCCGTGCTTGTTCCACAAGAAATGAATTGTACCAATATTATTAATTTTTCATATCGATAAGTAGATATTGCACTGCACACATAGTAAAACGTGAGCGGTTTTATAACACACGCTCACATCTAAATCACGTGTTGAAATAAATTGCACGGATGCGGGAATATCTATATTATATGTAGTTTATAAATGTTACCATAAAAACTATTAAATCCCATCACGTGGCTGTGCACGGTAAATATCATTTCTTAGAATATGAGTTTTTGCTATGATGTCATCATACTGGCAGTCACGTGAAGCGTGTAAAAGTATTTTTATTTAATTCTCTGAGTATCGTTCTTAGGTTTTTAAAGACATAACACCTAAAAATTATTCATGTTCGGAGAAAAAGTGTAATTATAGATCAATTTGGTAAAAGCATGATGGCTTAGACAGATTTGAAAATCCATATCCGTAGTGTCCATAAGACGATTACCTACCGACTGTATAATGGATCAATTAATTTTAAAATTTGAGACGTTATGTTTTATGTTAATTGGAATTTCCTTTATCGTTTTTTATAGAATCTTGATAGAAATCCAATCCTGGCAAAAATACAAATAGCTTTTGAAATTAACTATAATTCGAGAAAATATTATGAGATCTTTGTAATTATTAAAGTTATATAATCATTAAGTAATTGTATATGACTCTTTCCTTATAAAAAGCAAAGACAATAATTCCGTTTTCCTACGTTTGTTAGGATTAGGTAGGGTGATAAGTGCATGTAGCGAAATATAACATATGTAGGTATACATTTTTACAACTTTGTCACGTGTAAATCATTTCAAAAGCTTACCCCAAAACATGCACCTACTTATTTGATTTCATTCAATACGTAGTATGTATATAATTCTCTAGAATAAAATAAAAGGTGATGTAAAGTTAATGCCGAAAATTCTAATACACTTTTAAAAATGTAATATGTTGTTAAAAATTGTGTAACTCTATTTTCTATTATCTGTTAATCAGTTATTTAATGTAACCTATGATGTAACAAAACATTTTTATATCAAAATCAAAACCAATATTTTAGTAGTGGGTACCTACATGGTATTTACGTATTAACAACTGTTACGCCAGAGCACACATATAAAGCATTTCGGCAGCGCTTTTTTTCCGGATTTACTTTAAAAATATCAATATTTAAGACTTAATATTTGTAGTATTCTATACGTAGCCTATAGTATTTCTTAAGAATCTAATTACAACATACAAAAGAATTTTTCAAATCAGTTTATTAGTTGCGGGTGTTCACGCAAACAAACAAGACACTCAGTTATATTATTTTAATATATGTGGTGTTGAAAACGAAAATTATTATTGTGTAAATCAAACAAAGACAGTCACAAAACCTAAAAAAGAACCAGTCATCGATTGCGTCGTTATGTAACAGCGCATCACTCGCAAATCAGTCGCGCGTTGTGACGTCACAGTGACATGGCTCAACTCCACTCTTTAGTTGTCTCTGGCTTTGTGTTCATTGCTCTGCGTTTCATTATATTTCTGTCTGGTCTTTTTAAATCAAGGTGGCCTGTATTTTACTAATAGTCTTTGTATCTACGATATTTGATTAAAATAATATTTGCGCATTTGAAATTTCGTTTTGTGCGTAATGTGGCGGGAAGGTTGTATTGTCATAAATTTCGAATTCTTGTTGTTTTTTAGGTCAATGTGATCAAAATATTTACGTTTTAACATACAATTTGAGTATTCCAATTTTCCAAGTGCGTGATGGTAGATAAATGAGAGTATTGTGTCACAGATTTTCGAGTAGAAATTACCTTCAAAATCCTATATTTACTTTAAAATATTATTCATTTGATATTAATATATTTTGAGAGACATACATAGAACATGCAACCCAAAGATAACAGACCGCCGAAAAATGTGTAACTATTTAAAATGTATGTCAATAAATAAGAAATAAAAAAACCATAAATATCTAAATTCAACATAAGACGCTTTTTTACTATCTACTTTACTACCTTAACTTCAAGAATGCCGCTAATTTTATCTGTTCGCAGACGTGTCCATGCTAATTCCGATCTGTCGTAAGTCGGCCTAACAGAATATATTGTCATTGCAAAGAAAGTGCAAGCAACAATCCTATGTGTGAAGCATTCAGTTGCGCAAGCGCGAGTTTCTCCCACGAGCCTCGGGGAAGGGGTAAGAAGTGGAGGGCGGGCGGAGCCTGCGACACTATTCACTATTTATACTAATTGGCACTGACACTAGTGACTTGGTGGGTAAAGTAAACAGTTCTCTATTTGAAATATTTAAATACTATGGCATAGACTTACCACCTACATCATAATGGGACATTTTGCGAAACTGGTGAAACGTGGGAGTGTGCTACACTCCTGTGCCTACCTCTTCGGGGAGCCACATGCGTGATTGTTATAGACCAACTGTATAGATGAAAGTAATTTGAATGCTTTTTTTGTGTATTTTCTGATCAAGTGTGATATTGTGATGAAATATAGACCTTATGCGGCTGTAAATAAATGCGGAATAAATGGTTTAAACTGTACATACGTAAATTGGTTGATTAATCAAACAGATGTAAAATAACATAATATCTCAAAAAATATTTGTTTTTGCTAGAATACAATCGTTGTAGTTAGGATAATATATTATATTTATGTGTTTTATATTGTATAAACGCCGAAAAACGTGTCTCGATTAAGTATACCTGCCATTTGAGCAATAAATAATATTTTGAATTGACATTGAAACTCAACACTACTAAACGTTTTACATTTTATGACTCTTAATTAATAAAAGGTGATAATTTAATGTATAAATAGCAATCGATTCAATGTTAATTAAGTATTCAATTTCACTCAGTATCGTGTTTTTCGGAATAGCTCGATAAGTCTCCGCCGCGAGTTTCACAGGTCACGAAGAGGGATCTCTGATATTTTCGATATTAGCCAGGCTTTCCCGAAAAGAAAGGCGCGACTTAAGTTAGTATATAATTTAATGTACATAGTTACCCATGAAACGTTTAACAATTATTTATCATTTATTTTGTTAAATTTATTTATTTATCCTGTATTGTTGGTAACAAAGACGGACTTAATGTCAAATGGCATTTTTTATTGACAACCTAGTAATTATCGTAGGAACATTAAATTTTTCTTTGCTTTTTATACACTTCCAAACGTCCTCATTGGACTATTGCTATGAATATACAGACATGTGTTATTACAACTGAGATATACAAGATTTTTACGCACTATTACTCTGATTGTTGGCAGACGAGCGCTATTCAAAGCACGACCGTGGTGTTAACAACGCTTTCTTTGCCAAATATCCTATTACCCAATCGAGGTGGTCGCCACGCAATGCTATATACGACGGTATAATACTTCAAAACGTTTAGTATGGTTGCCACGTGTTAGTACTTATAACTTTTAGTATCTCTTCTTGCTATTCGTACTTCCAAATTGTATGTACATTTTTTCGTTTATATGTATGCATATTATACATCTATTGTAGCAATATATTTGTTTAATATCGTTTTGTTAGTGATAATTACATATAATATTTCGTCTGGTTTTGTCATACTTACCACATATTGTCACCACCATCCAACATGGACATGTAGAGCATGTCATTAGGCATTAAGTCTGCCTTTTACAATGCTTCAGATTATAAACAAATAAATAAATTATCATTCTTTTTATGAGTTCGATGTTTAGAATTAAGTATAAGTATATAGTTGTTTTTTGGTAAAAGGAGTTGGTTATTTTGCGGTCCACCAATTCCGCCCCTTAATGGTATAAGTTATTACCGCATTAAAACCCACGACGACACTCAGTATGGAAGCCACGGTGACATACTCGTGCTCAGTAGAGAACCTACGGTGACATACTAAGTATGGGAAATACGTTGTGGCGTAGAGGTGATTTTTTTTTACGAGGATGTGCCCATGTGCCCACTTATGTATATGTAAAATGGCACTTATGAAATACATAATGCTTTTGAGGCCATTGTGTCACTTTTACATCTTAGTGTAATTTTTATGAGTCATTGCTTAATTATGGTGACATCAAGAGTCAAAAGTCAAGTATTCTAGTGACATTGTATATGTTCCTAAATTAGCACTGTGCTTATCTTGTGTTAGAGTTTCTACTTGACGTGATGTTGTGTACAATCAAGGACAGGGATATTGCAGGTACTTTCTACAGCTCCATCCCGACTGTGTCGTCGTGGGCTTCAACGCGATAATAAATCATACCATCATGGGGCGGAACTGGTGAACCGCGAAATAACCGAATACTTTTAACAAAAAAGGAATATAATTTTTGTTCATCTTTTAACATGGAATTTAAATACCTATGTCACAAATATACGTGAACTACTATTATAATGTTTTGAGTGAGTATTGTTTTTCGATTAGTATTTAGTTACAAGCTGAGTGAGTCCAGTGATCGAGTATTGAGGTGAGCTGTCGAGTCAAGGCCGCTGGTTCGAGGCCGGCGTATGAACTCGCCGAGATGTGTTGTTAGGGTTTCTGTTAATAAAATTGATTAACAGTTTTAAGACCTTTGCCTTTTCGAGAAAAATATTCATCGGTATGACTGGCATAACGATTAGTAGTTGTAAGTATTTTGTTAGAAGAGTTTAAATTTATTGATTTGGGATGATTTTAAAACATTTAAATAACGTGACATTGCGCCTGTAATCTCCAAAGGGATACGCAGAGTATTATAGTACACACTCACATTTCACCAGTTACGTTTTAGGACCCATCATGGGATAGGTGGCGGGCCTATTGCTATACATCGGACACGAATCGAGACTCCGAGAGACCGAACTATTAGCAGTTTCAAGTTAGAAAACACCGACAGCACCCGACCTGACCCTAAAAGTTCGAACCTTTAGACTTTAGAACGACATTCGCTCTTCCAACTCCTGGACCAACAAAGCAGTCAAACTTTAAAATAAGTGTAATTTAGTTAACAAGTTTGTCTAAAATATATTACCTACATATTAGCTTTTTTTATTCAATAATTTGATCCAAGGGTTAATGACTGTTTTGGTATTAGTGGTGGATAGTCAAACGATAAGAATAATACCAACCCACACCACGAGTAGTTTTTATAATAATTCGTATTTTTAGTATCCTTTTGTAATTTTAACATTTGATTACGATGTTGCTTTTTTATAAGCTCTGTCTAAAAAGCACAGAACAGAAAATAATATCACATGAAAATCTTTCTGGTGTAGGAAACGTCTACAGGAGACCACTTGCAATTAAGTGGCTTCTCTAAATAGGAATAAACGCAGGTTTCTCTCATTAGCTGTTAATTCAGCGTGGAGAGGTCATTGAGTTTAAAGCAAATCGCACTGAAATCAGCACACTTACCGTTAAATATATAACAATAGCACAGTAGCATTTCTTTAATATGAACCACTTTTAATCTCTATGAAGACACTGTGTGAATAATAATATTGTAAATTTTTATATGAATTTGTATATCTATCTGATTTACATTAATTATTTATTACGAATCTGAAAACCGGCGTGCGTGTATAAATGAACATAGTTGTTGTAACTTAACGTAATATCACACTTGTAATCCTCGAACGGTAGGGGGAGGAGTGTATTAGACTTCTACGTTTCATCAGTTACGTTTACGTCCCACGGAATAGGTGGTGAACCAATTGCCATACACCGAACACAGATCCAGACTCTGGGTCACTACTAGAAATCTAAATTAGAAAAATCCAATAGTA
>DWMF01000614.1:0-13882 GCA_018244815.1 Parelbella polyzona | reverse complement strand
TTGCTGTCTATCAAACCCCATCTGATCATGTCATAGTATAGTCTATGTCAATGAAGCTAGAAGGAAAATATCAAAACAGCCTGAATATGACCTATTTTTATGTTACAAGGTGCATTATAAGGAGAGGAGAGACTGGGAGTGAGTCTGCCCTGCCACATAAAATAATACTTGTTTTAATAATTACCACAAAAACCCTTTTATCGATCCACTCTTGGTCACCAATGTCTACTCAGAAGAGTCTACTCAGAAGATCTCATGTTTTAAACAACGTTATAAAAATCTCAGTCGCGCATGTTTCCTCACAACTTTTCTTCACCGCTCTAGTATTCTTCTAAGATTTAATATTAGAAAATGGTGCGATATTTAAGAACTTTTATCGAATATTCCAGACCCGTAAACTCCGATTCGGTAGGTAGAATTCTAAGCACCTAGACCATTAGTCTTCTGTTCACTTTGTTTCCAACAGTTCATTAAATAATTTCACAAGGTTTTCGTGTACAATCCAGTGAGCACATTACGTATGGTGTAGAAAAAATATCATTTCATTTCTTTATCTATTGTACGTATGTAACATTAGAATCTTAACACAGAATATCATAAGATTCCATTTAAAATATAAAGTTGAAGTTTTGATACGCATTAAAAATCACCCCAAAAGATTTTGAACAATAACAAAGACGTCATGACTTTTTGGAAGAGGACATTGTATAAAATAACTGAGTAGAATTATTCATCAATCATTCAGTACTTCTTAGGGTATTATTCATTTACATAATTTGATAAAAAACTGTGAATTAGTTATGAATAATTAAGCCTTGTCTTCAACTTGAGGAACAAAGTTATTTGAGACCAATTCTCAAGGAACTAAACCCTTTGATTAACGAAAGAAAAGTAATTTTTATATGAAGTGCTATTTTGTTTGAGGGAATTCGCTACACAGGTTTGTCAACATCGGACTCTCTAGAAGCATTAATTTAAATATTTTTGTCACAAACAATTGATCAAAAGAAAGGTTTGCTACCGAACAGTCAACTTAAAACAGTCCATTAATATTTTGTTATGGAATAAGCATAACGAGTCATAATCAGCTTACCTCGTAAAGGATTTAGTGTGAGGATATAACAATGATAATATACAGTAGCCTTATTATTCGTTACTAATAGAAAACTAATCAGAAAACCTATTAAGCATTTCATATAACACGGCGAAAATCTAAAATAAACGAAGCATCAATATAAACCTTTAATCTAAATTACAGACTTCGTAAATTCTATTATAAAGGTGACGACAAATTTCGAAAATTTTAACTAATATCGGTTTATATCAGATTAGCTTTATAATTTTTAACAGCGAATGATATTTAGTTATCTTTAAAATTATAGTGAGAGATAGAGATAGAAATACAAGAAGATATGTTTTTAAAACAAGCGTCATTTATACAATCGTATTCATAGCCAATCATTCAATAGGCTAATTAACTTCTATTCGCGAGTCATTCAATTACTGATAAAAAGACAGAGAAGAATAGAGAAAGAAAGGCCAGAGATATCTTTTGCAAACAACTGTCTTTTATATTATCGTGTTTATACATAAATAATAAGCTGTTAAATCACACTCATTAGTCACTAACGTAACGAATGGCTTAACAAAGCTGCAGCAAGTTAATAAGAAGCTTACTTAACTCGCAGACAGAATGGTATAGTAACTAAAAGTCAACAGAAACTAGTTCGTTCCGCAACTCGCGTTTAATAAAGGCAGAAGTAGTTCGTAAACAGCTTTCCGATTCGAGCGCGGCTAAGAAATAGTGTTATTTACGTTTTAAAAGTGGTTTTTCTTACTTTAACATGTCTTAAGACGGCTGCGATCCGAAACTGCAGCTGGCTTTGGCAAAATGTTTTATACCTAATTGTAATACTTTTACTGTCCATTCTCACGGCCAATCTTTTAACGTTCCATTGTTGGATACCGGCCTCTGTCAGGTTGGGAAAGTTAAGACCATAGTCTGCCACGCTGACCGAATGCCTGTTGGCAGAATCTACTTGCTTTAGAAAACATTATGGAAAACTTCAGACATACATATTTGTGAAAAGGTGCGCGCCAAAACTTGAACCCCGAGCTCTCAGAATTAAAAGCCGAACTTTAAACCACTAGGCTATCAAGGCCAGATATATCCTATGTATGAAACGATCAATTTTATCGTCATATTATAATTATCTAGTAATTGTTAAGAAAGACCTGGATGCCCTGTCATTTTGAATCACGTTTAACGACACTATAAAATCCAACCGCAGCGAATCGTATAATTGCTACGCAAACCCATCATAATCACGGCTGTCAACACTGCAAACGACATTTAATGGAAAATAGTACATTTGAATTCATACTGACGTCATCGCTAATAAACAATTGGGACCACAGGATTTTGTAAATTTCCTTTATTAAACTTGCGTTGCCAACACGAGTGTGTTTTATAGGTACGTGATAACTTTGGGAGAGTTATTAAATTTAGAGCCTTCTGTTGTAAATTCATGTATGTATATGTTACAATCATAATTAAATAAATTTGATCATATTCAAACAAATTAAAGTTTTAAATCTTTAACAAAATACTTCGATATAATAATTAGGAGTTTAATGTGGCAGTAAACCCACTCCCTATGTCTGTGATGCATTAGAAAAACAAATGCAACTTCTTGTAGTTATCCTATTTCATAATTCATATCAAATTTCTGGTTTTTCTTTGGTTGCTGCCTCGTTGGTCGAGTGGTTGCAAGCGCGACTTCCAATCGGGATATCTTGGGTTCAAATCCCGTATCGGGTGCTATTGGATATTACTAATATAGAATTTCTAGTAATGACTCGGAATCTGGTTAACGATCAGGTTCACTAACCACTTTACCAACAAGTCAGACAATGTACATGTCCTATCAAAGCATAATATTGGATAATCTTAAGGCTGTAATCATTAACTCTTATAACGTTTCATTGTTGTAAGCGGCTCTCCTCTTCAAATGACGGGAGTTAAGTCATAGTCTTCCACGCTGCCCAAACGCTACAAAGGCGGTCGGCATGTACTATATAAATGTAATGCATACAATAATCTGACCGAATGTTCCAAGCGCTATATACACATAAGTCAATCTAGAATGCCTACTCGAGTGTATTCTAACCTTTGCGCCGCGAACCGAGTCCGAATTTTGTTTCATGTTACTTGCCAAATAGTAAGTGCCTTGATATAATTTCGGTCAAGCGTACGCTTTATATGACGAATGTTGGAAGCTCTCGGAGCTTGGACTTTTACAAATGTCGCCAAACAGTTGGAATTTATTTTCGTTCATTTGATCACGTCGTCCAGACTAAGCTTAGAGGTCTTCATAACCGCCATGTGTGTATGAAAAGGCTGAACGCATAAGTATCTCGTCAGGACTTTAAGGATATTGATAAAGCACTTGGTGTATTCTGCGTATCTTAAAAGGGACCTGGTCTGACGATATAACTGTAAAAATAAAAGTAAACACGTCAGTTAAATCATGAGTATCTACACATTACTTCATAATATATGCTGTGTATCAAAATGTTATTTCGCTTTAGATTAAATAACTTTGCTTTCAAACTCGTATAACAGTAGCAGAAGTTTTGAGTCATTCGCTTGACATGCTCTTGTTGTCTGTATATTATTTCCTCTCAGTATTGATTATGCAGCCTTACTCGTTTACACATACGAGTAGGTATATAGATATGTAGTAAAATTATTGTATTCTTGAAATTATTCTTTCCCCTTGTAAAATTCTTTATTTTCCAACTATAGTTTCTTTCATCTAAAATTTACGGCTTTTCCACAACAATAGGTGTCTCAAGTGTGTGCCAGAATCGTATCGAGCTAAGACGACCGGGACGTAGCCGAAAATAAATATAAAAAAGATGAGAATTTCCTTTTCTTCGACACGTGGTGTACGGAAAATTCCTAACATACAATGTGAAAAAATGTCAGTATAGCGTATCGACGGTAACGAGTTTCACGTATAAAATTTAAATCTCGTGTAGGATATTAATAATGAATCAGGCAATTTGCGTTCCGTTGTCGGGTTCGACCCGCACCCGACCGGGGGCATATTTCACCATTCTACAACAGCGCAAAATCTTATACCTTTCTCAATCTAACAGGACTTTGGCAGAGTTAATAACAAAATAATTGGCACTTAACGTTAAATGGAACGAATAAAAAAATTTACTTAGTGATTAAAAACTTAAATTTTGAGGTATTATTATTATCTAATAAAACTTATAATTGGAAAACTCACCAAAACCGATGTTCCTTTACAAAAAGAGTGACTAATATAGAAGAAGCAGGTCAGCTGTATTAGGATAGGGATATTTGGCATTCAGTACTCTCTGCCTACCCTATAATGAACCTGGCGTGGTGAAACAGTAATAATAAACAAAACTTGTTATACTAGGAATGACTTTCAAAATTACAAAATTATTCACAATTAATTGTCTTACCAAATCAAGACCAGGACTTCATCAAGCATATCCTCAATCTTCCTTCGTCACAAATCCGTTTACCTACTTTCTCGGACGTGACGAAGTTTTCAACGTTCTTAATATCATTACAGGTCTGGGTTCGGACTTAACCTCCTTACCTTGAACATAGTGCATCGTACCAACTTCCTTAACTTTACGTAACACACACACATGGGTGGATTGGTTAGTTACGAGCAAGTCGTTACAGTCTGGATTGGGAATAATGAAGTGGTATATTACACATAAGCAGTTTACTCTTATATACGTAACATCATTGCACTGTTGCAGACTCTGAGCAACTACTAGAAAAATCAAAAATTAGAAAAATCTATTGAATAATAATGGGTACTAATAACAAGGGAATCTAACCCAGCACCTCTTGATAAGCAAGCACGCTTGCAACCACTACACCAACGAGGCAGTCAATTGATTTTAATAAAACAAATCAACTATATTCTTATATGTAGCGGGAATGTATATAATTTTGATCATATCATATGCCTACTAAGTTTAGCGTGGATAAGTTGTTACCTGAGCTACAATTATAACTTACCTACTGTAAGTTAATTTGAAACCTAAATTACATTTAATATAAGTCCTAAACCGCTCTAAAATAAAATTTTTATCTAACCAAAATAAACATATCAATGAAAAATGAATGCATGTGTATGTATGTGTATGTATATCAGTAAATAATATTATGAGTTATAAAAGTGGCAACTTCTGTGTTTTCTTGTTTGATTTACGCTACCCTTAGTTACGAACAACTCTCATTTACAAGGTTCAAAATGTAATCTTATGTATAATATTCAAAAGTCACGAACTATGTACGCACCCAGAAAAATGTATGTAAAAATAGCCTTTCCAAATAAATCTCAGATTTCATTTTATTAACACAACTACCCATGCGCAAGTGTGCACGCAAACATGCACACAGACACGCCTACAGACAAAGTCAGCTGGCTTAAACCTAACAAATTAACCACTAAACGAAAACAAGACTACACAACGAATCGCGCCAGGTTATATATTCAGTACCGCAGGAGTAGCAGACTGAATCTTAAGATACTAAACTATCACAATTTTAGCTCTAGACCCAAATAATTCCGTGCTGTCCCCGTCTTTTAGTTTAGTGTCATAAATTGTAAACAGCAGTAGAACTACTATATTAAATGTGTTTTTTTTTATTATAAATGAGCTTTTAAATGAAAAAACAGTTATTATGTTAAATTCATATTACTTATATAACATGAATAACATACAGTATGAGCTCCTGCAATAGGTTCATCAATTAAATTGGTGCGACAAAAGATAAAGTTTCATGTGCATATAAAAAACGTCTTTTAGTTGACGCTTGGTGATATCATTTAAGTAGGTAAGAATAAAAAGAGGCCTTAAGCAGACCCCTGTGGTATACCATATCTGACAGAACGACAGACAGAACTTACAAAATAAGCAATTTATATGATTTAAAACTGTTGGATCTGTAAATTTTACAAAACTTCAATGCATTGCCGCTCTCACTTACATTATGTATAATAACATAAACAATGCCTAACTCAAATATTTGAATATAATGCATATATTCAAACTATCAAGAATATAAAAAATTAAATGGCGCGACCTATACGTCGTTTGATTTCGACTATTATTGAAAGCACCATTAATGAACAAACTACAATACAAACGTTGGAAACACTTAACTATTTACACGATATTGAAATGACGGTAACTATTCACAATAATATGGAACGCCTAAATAAAATACTGACTCACTATACGTGCAAGTCATTCAATCTCTCACGTCCATCAATACACACGGTAATGATGGAGCCGAAACCGAAATTATTACAACGCTAATAAAATAACAAATGAACCAATTCATTATCCATTCGAATAACAATACCAGTAAATATCTATATGTTAACATCAGTATTCAATCACGTTAAAGCGATTACGAATATTTGCCCCAGTTTTGATCTAATTCGTGTAAAACCTTAATATGATTGTTCATAATCCCAGTATGGGTCTCAGTTGTCTGATTCAATGTTTATTTTATTAAAAATTGCTTGAAAACATTCAATGAAACCAGGTATTGTTATTTTACTACTTATAAATGTGAAGGTGTAGTCGTAGGATTTAAATGATCGTGCTGTAACACTGTAATAATATTATTTTTCAAAGCATCCTCACAGAACCGCGTTTTATTCTTCTTGCTCTGTTTAGTAAGCGAAATTATTTTGAGTTCCATTCTTCTTTACTTCTCTTTGTTTATGTTCAAAAGATCCTCTTTCATTCAATTACGTATTTCATGGAGTCCAAACCTGTTGTTCTTATTAATATACTCCTTTTATACCTTTTAACATCATTAAACTTCTATAGAATAAGTGAATTTAAATTTTATTTTATATTATTTACACCCGGCTTA
The DNA here is from genome assembly GCA_018244815.1 of Parelbella polyzona. Classification (NCBI taxonomy): domain Eukaryota; kingdom Metazoa; phylum Arthropoda; class Insecta; order Lepidoptera; family Hesperiidae; genus Parelbella; species Parelbella polyzona. The sequence goes on along the minus strand of DWMF01000614.1, from coordinate 6,930 downwards.
TGGATGTTGGGCAGTCTGTATAGAGAACTTATAAATTAAAGCTGTGAATTAGATGTTTAGATAATTTTAAAATATTTGACACCCGTTTATGACTAGATACGGTCAATTGACTATTTAAATATCGGCTTCCCCAATAATTCGTATTGGAACAAAATATTACCTAATCTTCCATTTGCAAATGGAATATTTGACAAGAAATTGGTGCCTTGAAAAACGAGTAAAATGCCATTCAATTATTCTGACACACAATTCACGCAATGTTTTCTATATTTCCCTTTTGCTCCACCTTGTTCAAATTAGTGCTCATGCTCCATAGTTATTTGACATTTTTATCTTTACGTCCATCTGATTATTTGACACTTTATATTTACTGTAGAAATGTAGGATTTTGTGTCGAAATATAGAGGCCAGTGAGAAGTTAGGCTTGCCTTGGTCGACTTAACCTTAAAACCTTTCACGCACCATACTTTGTGTTGTTTCAAAACGAATCATAGGCTTACAACGGCGGTAACCATAAAATAACTACAATTATTTGCTCCATATTTAACTTATTATAGGAACGTTTTTAATAAAATGGAAAAGTACTAAATGTTTTCATATTCGAAATATACTTCTATAGACCTTGTTCAAGGCAAACGATTTTTCCACGCGGATAAATTTTTAGCTTAATTACAGCCCCTTTCTTACTTTATTTATTTTTCCAATGGATATATACATATAATGTCTCGTAAACTTAAACGTTATTAGTTTGTCATTTTTTTTAATCACACCTTTTTCACAAATACAATTATTTTTGCATCAAATTGTGGTATGCAAAGATTTTACAATTTACATGGATCAATCATATTGGGCTATTGTCAGCAGTCACCTTGCTTTAACAACAACATTTTTATTATACTTTACACAATAACAATGCAAGTATAAGGGAGGAAACAAAGGCTTTGTAAACATAAATACATACTCGGATAAAACATACCTTCCTCTGTTCTTTGACATCAAACACCTTCGTTGTATCCCCGTGTATAGCGCTAATGGACGTGGCTAAACAAGACTTAAGACCTAAGAAAGATGTATAAAGGTCAGTCAACTGCGGACAAAAGACATCATACGCTTTTCCATAAACCTATGCTCTTTCAGGTTAATGTTCAAAACCCTACGGCTAACTTGAAGCATTTGAATATGATTGTAACATTAATATCGAATGAAATCGTAAAGCTGAATAGACAGATTTTAGCGTAGGTACTTCGGTAAAATCGTAGACGTCCTAAAATAAGACCGGGTCAAAAGTCACTTGAACAAACGAATATGTATAACTTTAATGAACGGAGAAGCGATCAAAAACTTTTGTGAAACCTTAGTGCGTGGAAATACTTAATCACTGCCTAACCCTATCAGAAATAGTCAAGAGGTGGGATAATAAGTTGTAATAACGAAATAGCATTTATGAATGACGCTGAAACTGTAATAGGTAACAGTAATAGGTATCTCATGGAGATGTCTGTTTATAGGAAGTTTAATAGAATTTGGGCAGAGGACTAAAACACGATAAAGTAAAATAGATCAACGCGACACTTATCGTACCATTAGCATTTTAACTATTTGTTGTGTACCGATTAAAATACAGAGGTTAGCAGATCCAGAAAGACAGATTTCGATCTAATCCTTGAAGACAGTATACTGAAATATATGAGTTCTATTTAATGAAAAATTGAATCTTTAGCTACGGTGACTATTTAAGAGCAGCAATCTGCTGTCGGGAAAAGGTTAGTTAGTAGTGTTACAATAATAATGTATTCCGCAAAGGGAATACATAATTATTTTGCCTTAAGGGGGTTGGGGTTCAGACCCATAAACCACTAATCAGGGTTGATATATTATAGCTGGAACGCGATACATGGCTTAGCGAAACTGTTCAGTACATATACATGTATAAATAAATGTATAATTCGTTCCATATAAAGTACGAAATATAGGTTCTTAGATAATCGTAATTTACTTACAAAGTATGTTTTAATTAAGCAAGAATGCGAATCCAACCATATGCAAATTTACCTCATTCATCCATATCAAAAGAATTGCTAAGTTTTTTAAAGGTGTTTGTATCCATCTACTAAAGTACATAAAATATGCGGTACTTTTTAGTTTGATCAATCTTTTTTTTATTGTTATATCTTCACGCCAGGTCTCTTGCGGGGAATGCAGAAAACACTAATTTCCAAATATCTATATCCTTATAGATTTGACGTGCTCGTTCTACAAAATACATAACGTCAGGCCAGTAATCGCCGTAGAGGTAAGCAAAGGAGTGTAGAACACTCCACGTATCACCAGTTACGTTTACGGCCCACAATGGAATACCTATTAGTATGCCTATTCCCATACACCGGGCACAGGTCCAATCTGCGAGCCACTACTAAAAAATTTAATTAGAAAAATCCAGTAGTACTCGACCCCGGAATTGAATCCAGAACCTGCGAATCGGCAGTCGCACCTGCAGCCACCCGACCAACGAAGCAGTCTAGAAAATCTTAGAAAAATTATTCTAATTACAATTTTTTATTGTTTTCCCACATTTCATTCGTACGCTTTGACATTCTAAACTCATTAATTTGACCGTTACTTACAAGGGAATTCACTCCACAACTTCCCATCTGGTAACCGCTGGACCGCCACAGCTTTCTATCAACTTATCCCGGACAAAATCACGCCCGAAAACTTCCGTTAATCAAAGTTGGAAAAGCCACAATCACCATTACTAAGAAAACGATGATCATAACGGGTAGTTTCCTAAATGTTATTACTAACAATACACGCCACGGCAATAGTATTAATTAACTTAATGGACGTCTTTCTTTTGTTTGTTGATTCTACACCCCCGTAACGTACTTAACGATAGGGTGCAATCTACTAATCAGCAATAAATTTGTTTCGTCATCTCGGAGATTTGTTACCCTATCGCCTTTCGCAATGCTTTAAACTATAATAGTGACATCACAAGATGTGAAACATAAAAATACTGGAATTGTGAAACGTGGGGATGTATTATACTCCTCTGCCTAACTCTTCAGGAATAATAGGTGTGATGTCACGGTTGTTTAAGTTTAAGACGTATAAGGTGAGGTTTGCTTTGCTAACTAATATAAGCAACAATACAATAACTCTTATTAATAATAAATAACAAAAGCACCGATATCCCAGTGCCTTAGAATTGAGCGTCCCTTTCAAATTCATATCGTGGCGTGCGCTATTTTACAAAAAAATTACGTTATAATATTCAATTGAATTTATTTCAACAATGAAGGAAACCATTTCGAGAAAAACTGCATTCCTTAAAGTTCCCCAAAATTATCTGTAAGGTTTGCCAAGACGCTCCTATCCACCGTGACAGATTATGAGCTAAATTCGTTTCTTCTAAGCAAACCGGTCACCAAAAGTAGAAGTATAAAAAGTTTGGTAATGAATCAATGTTGAAACTAAAAATACTGTTCGTTTTATAATAAAAAGATACACAGTACACTTCACACATTGCTTGTAATACATATATACTATAGCCTTTAAATACTTAAACAACACTACGGTTGACACCATTTTGGTCACGTTCTTGTACTTTAAGAAAAGTTCTCTTTAAGACGACACAGACAATTTATTAATGTAGATATTTAAGTTCCTAATTTTATTGTTTAAAATCATTAACACGTTCAACAACCTTTGTGTATATTATTCATGTAGAATTCGCTAATGAAATTAAAACATCTACGAGTAGAGAACCTAAACAAACTCCCACAGGATCTAACGATGTTATTCCTTAATAGCCGATCGCGAGTTGGTACCTGATGAAATTCAATCCAGACCAATTCGGCATTTAACTTTGGAAACTTTTAACGAGATTCTAAGGGTTCACATGAAACAGTGAAAGGCATATTAGATTTCATTTGTGATTACGGAAATTTATAGTCGTTGAACACTACTTTACATATATAGGATTTCATACAAAAACACCCCTTGTCATTTGATCCCTTGCTTTTATCAGCTGTTCATAAACATGGCTTGATTTTTAATTGATATTTATTTTAGATTATTGGTCCGTATAGAATCTATACGGACCAATAATCGTACTAATATCTAGATAGTATATGTTAGTATAGTTGTACTAATAGATGTTAGTACAAAAATAGCTTATCCAATGTTAGAAATACGAAAAAGAAAAAAAATAGTTAAACAAAAAACCCAAATTAATACAAGAACAATACAATTAAGGGACTAATAAATAACAGATTGTCGACTATTAGATCCAGTGTACACGACAATACAGATCCTACAAAAAGGACTATCCAGCTTGTATAGTAAAATTGTAATTCTCAAAATTTTATTGATTGGAATTAAATTAGAAAATAAAATCGAAATCACTAATCGTGAACAGTGTGCTGCGAACATATAGTGATATTTTTTAACATATTATTCAAAGTAATACATTCATAGAGGTCAAAATCGTAGGTAAATCAAATTTTCAATTCAGAGATTAAACTTCTAAAGGGTTTTAATAATGTAACAGGAATTTCACTTAATTTATTGTTCTTGTTCCTGTGGTTCATTAAAGAGGCGCTAATTGTACTGACTTCATCTTTTTTTGGTTAATCGTAACACGAATAATTAGAAGCCTTTTCAAATCACATATTTGCGAATTTTAAGTTGTTTTGTTCTGATTACATATTAAAAAAATAAGATACTAATATTTATTTTGAAATTTCAATTTCAATTAAATCAAGAGTAAAATTAATAACTTTTCTTACGACATTAGGAAAAGTTATCGGCTGCCGTGGATGAAATTTTAATTCATTCGTTCAATTTATTCATTCATCTAGGTTTTTAAATATTGAAATTGTAAGTTGTAAAAATTATTTAGAAGTCAATTCTCTAAGTTTACGAGACAAATAAAATTAATTGTAGCAAAGATCATCGCGGAATGTCATAAACAGAGCATAAATCCTCCATTTCGTAACGGACACTTAAAAGGATATAAAATAATTTTAATCTTTAAAGCAATAAATTCTCACGCGCACTGTAAAACCGCTCGAACTTTGATACTCAGGAACAAATACGTTTAAATTTCAAGACACTTACCAGAACTGTAACGACTATTCCTCACAAAATATCGGCATTTAAAAGTTTTGATACCTACACAGTGTTATATCGCACTAAAGAAACTTTATCAATCACTGATCTCCTCTGCACCACACGGCAATAAACATTTACTAGACGCGAATAGTTGAAAAAGTTTTACGACTTTCCAAACTTTAGCACGCGCGTACTTTCATGACGACGCCGGTGTATTAAAAATTCGTATCACTCACGTACAAAGTTTAGTTCACGATCGCTGTTTAAATTTCATACGAGCACATCATAACGTATCGCATAGATTCGAAAGTCATTCTCCTCTTTCCCGCTTCCGGTCCAGGTCCGATACCATTCAGACCGCGGAGAATACTGCTTTCACCGTGGACTGTACTCCAACACGCATGCGCCGAGACCAAGTGTCAGAGTTACAGTTACGTCTTATACGGAGTATAAATGTTAAGTCTGATATTAAATAGGGGTGAGCAGACATGCTTAAGTACACACTACACATCTGTATATCAAAAATAATTGTACTTTCTGGTAACGTATAACCTGTAACTAGTTTAGAAAACTTCGTAATGAGTTCACCAAACAGCTGAAACTTTTATATTATTTCTCGAAAGCGAAAACCAATAAATAATTTTATTGTACCGAAGTATGTTTATTTGTGTTTTCTTTTCTATACGATTTTAGGTGTCTGTCTTAGCTTTTTTATTTTTTTTTGAATTCGTAGTTTCCTTTTAAATTCGTTTTTCCTTACTGTACCTATTAAGCCTATATCAACACACAGGCCCGTCGGTCACACATTTGTCTTTAAGACACTACAGTAAGATTATCTGACAGAGATTGGTCTCACCCATAACACATTATTGTCTTTCAACTATGTTTTAGTTTTTGTGTATTGTATTTTATTATTTAATCAATTTAATCAGCTTTAAGACCAGCGCAATAAATTTAACAGAAAGGGTAAACTAATATGTTGATTATTATTCTTTCTTAGTTCTGAAATTCTACACCTATTTATACGAAGTTTCTATATATTCATTTTTATGGATATTCCTTATTTCCTTCTTTCTAAATATTCTTATGGTTTCTGAATGAAATTTATTTCTTGAAAATAGTATTGAAATGTTATATGGCTTTCTTTCCATTTCAATTTTTTCTAGAAGCTTTTTCTCCATCATAAAAAATGTTTTAACAATGGTTATAATGTTTATTCTAAACAGCATAACGGTTCCAGGTACAAAATCCATAAGTGAAAGTAGTATTTGAATATTCAAAGATAATCTTCGAATTGACTGGATTCAATAAAAATGGACTTCAAAGACAAAACGAGGCCGTCATCCTAATCAAACACCTTTTCACCTTAATAATGAAAATGAACCTTCATACCAGAATAATTTAGATTAATTAATTCTCATAATATCGATTCAATATTATATTCATGGCTTCTTACCTAATTGAATAATAAATTACTGCGATGAATTATTTTGTGCATGAAATAAATTGGAAAAAGCACTTTGGAGTAATAATAATAATGAGGATACTAATTGGTTTCGATAAAAGCAGAAATGTATTAGAAAGAATTAGTGATTAGAAATAATATTTGTAAATATTTTATACAATAATTATAATAAATATTTCTAATCATATTATCATTATAATATATATTTTAGATTACTTTATCCTGCAATATTGGTCTAATTCTAATAAGTCAGAAGTTTTCAGATTCATGTTATTGCCTGACCTGTAACAGTAGCATAAATCAAATTGATAATAATCAAATCCAAATGTGCGATTCAGGTATAATGGACT
>DWMF01000613.1:0-13887 GCA_018244815.1 Parelbella polyzona | reverse complement strand
TGACACGGAGTCTGGAATTGTGCCCGTTGTATGGCAATATCCTCCATCTGTTTCATGGGAATGAAACGTAACTGGTGAAAGGTGGGAGTGTAATGCACTCGTCTGTCTTCCCCATTGGGTATTACAAGCGTAACGTTACGTTATTTTTATTATGTTGCCTACCAAATTATTTTCGCTTTAGTATCGTTAAGCTACACGATAATTTAACCTTTTCCGTTAACTGAGAAACTTAGGTGAATCTCCTGTAATTCGTTTACGCTGGCAGCTCGTCGGGTGTGCAAAGCTAATTATTGCTTCAGGGTGCCCATAAACTTAGATAAGTTTCCCTTTAAACTTAACACTCGCGAAACACTAGATGTTTTTATAGTAAGTAATTCGTATTTTTTCAATTATAACTTTATTCTTACAAGAACTCTTTAGCCTTGTCAGCAATTATATTCAGACTAGTTTGTGATGACGCTGGTGGTTCAGTCACGCTCGGGTGCAAAAATTGATTAATCATGTTGAGTTAAAAGCGCCTAGAACTTTTTATAAGAAGTCATTCAAGTTTGAAAATAAAATAAAAATTAAATAATAACCGTTCCGAATTATATAGGTGTAGTTTAAAAATTGCCCAGTAGTCTGCCCTTTTACAAGTTTCTATTACGATAAAGAAAGATTTTTTTCAAAAACATCGAAACAAAAAATGTTACAGAAATAATCTTTGTCATAATGCCCGTCATTAATGTAACATAGCATTACGTTAATAAGCTTATGAATGTCTATTACGATAAAGCAGTATTATTTTTAAAAACACAAATACGAAAAGTGTCTTACACTCTGTCAGCTTTCCTACTATTATCAAGCGAAAATGTCACACTGAGATATAAATCTAATCTCCGCGAATGAACCTAGATTTCGAGATATTACGTTTTGGCGCAGTATTACCAATTTACGTAATATTAGGTTGAAGTATACATCAGTGCGAAATTGAATATAAATGCAATTGCTGTATCTACGCAGAGAATTTATTTATAATTGTTGATGGAGGCAGTTGCCGGGGGAGCGTAAGACTCACCTATCTTGACCAAATTCGTCAAATACAGAGTGATGAGGGAGTTACAAGAGAAAGTTACAGAGATTGATAAATGTAGAGGACACTCGCCAGATCTGTACAGGAACAGATATTTGGTTTTTGATGCTCTCTGCCTACCTCGTAATGATATAATAAATTATTATAAATAACTTTCCTGGTTGATCCAATTCTCTATATCTATATCTGTTTGTACATGTGTCCCTAGGATCTTTAAGGACTTTTTGGAACTCTTCGTTTTTTTTAATACTAAACAAATATGCAGAGATTTTTAAGATTTGATAACCGCATTGAAAATTAATTTTTAATTTACGAATTACCGGACCGAATTTTAGTGATCGCACTAATCGAACATACAGTTAAAGCATGCGAAGTAGAATAATATGAAATGTATATTATATTGAAGCAGTACGGTGGAATATGCTCAAAGCGTAAAGCCCAATTCTGGATAAGACCAACAGTGGGATATAAAAAAGTTAGCAATATTGTACATTACACCTATCGAAACTATTGAACGGGAATGAAATACATATCTATAAGACAATTGTTTATCAACCAAAAGTGATCTCCCTAATCGTTTCGAAGAAATATAAGCGAATATAAAGTTCACCGAAAATAAAGCAGCTAAGATTATAAGATTTTGCAAAACGCCCACAAAAGCCGACTAATTCAACCGATGACATTAAATTCTTACTTTCGTCTTGTCAAAATTATAAAATCTCTATTGATAACCAAAAAGAGGCGGAAAAAATCTTAAGAGAATTTCTATCTATCCATCATCCAGCGCGTAAGTTCAACTAGTCTTGGACTTTCGGGATGCAGTTAATTTCCTGCTTACCTCGTATCATCAGACAAATTCATCGGAGCGCAACTTTTACATGTTATGAAAATGTCTGTACTTAATTTTTTCCTTTTAAACACGGCTAACTTCCTTTATCTACAAAATATATACAAGTATTACCGGTTATTGGACGATTTAGCGTTAACAACCCTTAATTTATCAGCGTTAATCATAATGATGATGAAGGATTAGTCTCCACAGTTCGGTAACAATATAGAACGACAAGAGCATTAAGAGAAAATATGCAAGTCACTGTTAAACTAATTTGCGTGAAATTTGTATTTGCATATAGGCACCCCACGCAGACGCAATAGACTTGGATACGATGATGAAGTCTAATCAGAGATAATTAACAATCCTGTCGATCTAGCGAGCTCCAGCTAAACGATTTCTTTTCTTACGCTGCTGCTGTAGTACGAGCGAGTGGCTGTAGATCGTGACGTCACAATAATGTTTCTTTCTTTTCTTTCTTTACTACGAACACTATGGAATTTTTGAATGGATACTTATCGAAGTTTTGTTATCAGAAACATTTGGTTTTTTTTCTATAAAGCAACCTATAAAAGCTTGTAACGAATGAATGTTTTGCATATTAAAACATCTGTTATAGCTAACAATTGTCTTATTCTAAGCGATAGGCGATAAAATTTTCTAATATTGTAATTACATATTATACTGTACATCTTTTAGAAGTCCACTATCTTCTTTTGCTTCTTCGCTTTCAACCTCTTTTATTTATTTCGTGTTGAGTCATTTCATTCCTTTTGGTGTAAGATATTTATTTGGTAATAGTGCTTTTTGGACATATTACTATTTGATTTGTATGTTGAGCATTAATGTCATATTTCTTATCCGAATGCCTGGAAAAAAAGAGATGTCCGGACTATAATGTTTAATCTCCCGTTTTGATTATATGTCTATACCATGTTAAGCGACTTTAACTCAGTTTTTTTCTTATTGGGACTACCATAATGATTTAATGAATCAAGTAAAACTTTTTCAGTTAGTCGTTTTTCGCTTCGAGGTAACATTATGACTAGTGACGTAGGCACAGTGTGGGGGAGGCACAAATTATAATAGTTCTGCGCATAATAATGTGGGGTGCTATAAATAATCTTGTATTAGGGTTAGTTAATTCTAAACGAGAGGGCTGATTTTCTAATTCATCGAATTTATCCTGTGATATAGAAGTTAATTTTGAATTATATTGTACGCAAATTACGTATTTTGTTATTTAAGGCGTACACACGATAAGTGCATAAATATCCGAATTAGCAACGTAATAACAATTGTATTAAATTTATTTTTAATTAATACGTTTTAGTGTTACATTGTTGGGTCTGGTTCTCATAACAGAATGAGTAGTCGAAACCACAGTGGTCAAGTGCGGGGATTTCATGTGCCTTAGAATAATTTATAAAGAACTCTAAGTCGTACTAGTAGCCATGTGTAAGTCACAGGAGTAGATAAGTCTATTTACCCACTAATATGACGGTTATATATACTCCTAGTGGGTGACAAAAACATAACAAGATAATGTAACAAGCTATTAGAGCTTCAATTTCTTAGGTGTAGTGCTACCTTTTTCGATACCCTTTCAGTTTCAATGTACATTTGTTGCAGTTGAGTTACGTCTTGTATGAAATTTTGCTAAATTCTCAAAAGACCTCCAACGGGTTTCATTCGGTGAAAAGCCTTTATCAAATAAGTATATGAGCCTCTTCTCTGAGAGTTCTATTTTCCTCAAGAAGAGCTGAATGTTCATGACCCGTAAAAGTTTTTGACTCTTGTTAAAATTGAACAGAAACGATATCCGTTTGATATCCAATGGCTTTACAAAGTCCTTTCTGTCTGAATTTTGGGTTTTTGACTAGTCGTAATTCTTACGAAATTAACAGTGATTCTCTTTTTTCCGTTCATAATTTTGTTCGTCCAGCGTCCAACGTCGTGGCATATACCTAGAATATTTATAGTTTGATCAACTATTTTGTATGGTTATGTTATTACATTGCGTGTTTATGAAAAATACTTAAATATTTAAGCCCGAACGGATTTTGTTTCATATTAACAATATTCTTTTACAGTTTTTACTTTGTGGCCTCAACTTGCGAACGTTTCTTACCCCATTTTCGAAAGTAAGAACATTTGTTCTTTTTTTCCAATTATTGTTTCTGGGCGGATACCGAGTTTCTTAAGCAAAGATCTACTCAAAGTATGTATATAAAGACGAGAATCGTATGACCGTATATCGATTACTACCCAAGTAATTGTCGAAGAACAAATAAAAGTTTGGGGGACAACAGACCGGAAGTAAACCGTCTAACTTTTAAGCCTATTTGAAGTAAGTATATGAACACATTACATAGCGATGCTTGGGTATAACGGAATTACAAACACTATCGATTTATTCGTTGCAACTCGCTCCATATTCCGTACCTATAAACTTTTTTGTTTAATTTTAGAAATATGGCTAAAGGTCTCAATTTCCCTAAACTACCTCGTTCTGGTTAATAATAATTATTTTCTTAATTTTTCAAATATGGTTGTGGTAAGTTAATTGAAGTAAACAAGTAATTTAAAGATGTTAATACTATCGTTTAATTATAAAATATATAACTCATAATACAAAAATATATTTTTAACTCAATAAAATCAAAATACCTGTTAGACCTATGTATAAAATATTAAAAGCCAGTATGGATTGAAAAAGAAAAGGCACTCCAAATACTGAACGTGGATCTTTTTATCTGATGGAAGCTAGGGTTAAATCACACTATACCACGCGGTTCAAGAAGTTCAGTAGACATACTATGTACGTTCATAGTCATCTGCTCATTAAATAGTTTTTATTCAATTCGACCATAAGATATTGTCTGTTTTCAATCTCTATGTTCCAATTAAGTTTCACGTTTACGAAACGGCTTTAGGGAATATCGCGTGTCTCATGACTCTCTCATGATTTCAAGACGCTCTTTGTTCTCATACAAAGCATAACAATAGTCTGTACCGAGCTTAATGGAATCGCGTAATGAAAGTATTTTTTTTAAATTCTCGGATTAAAAGTGGCAAATGAACTTGTATTTTGCTATTAAAATAAATTCTTATGAAAATAGAATAGGATAGGATAGGAATTGTTTTATCACACGAACATATTTGTGTAAATGCCCTTAGGACAGGCGCTCCATGTTAATATTGAAGTATAAATACAATATAATTGTTATTACGATTACCAGAAAATATATGATTACTACTATTGCTACTTGAACTGAAATATATTATTTTGGTAAAAGTAAAAATATGATGTTTTCTCCGCTGTGCTATTTATTTTAAATCATGGTTTTATTTAGGTTACGTGTCTATTTTCTGTTCCCTCAATTTTAAGTCTCTGTAACCATTTTTCTAAATATTATTTAGTATTGACCCTTTTGTCATTTATAGTTTCACCGGATGGGGTTAGCGAGCCGAGATCAGCCAGATATGACAGTGGGGCAGGGGTTGTAATTGGAAACTCTGCCCCTTGATAGTAACAATCTGACAAAGACAATTATGTCGGACAGAATATCCTGTGAAGGCGTGTAGATTTTCACTTCAATTATTTGGGTAATGGATTCTACACTTCAGATAACTTCTATATTATAATCCATAATATTGAAGGGAATTAAATTTGCAAGATTTCTGTCACCGTCTCTCTGTTACACATATACACACAGCTGCGATTTTGATGATTTGTAATATTAAGGAAGATGGAATTTCGGTTATAAAAGTGTTTCGCATAGTCTATTTTCTATTTTCCTGCTTAAAGCAAATAGGCCGGTGACAACTAATTCTCAGGGTGCGTCAGAGGTAATGAATAAAATAAAAATAGGTATCTAAGGGATTATTGAAGACATGTAAAATCCCACAACATATTTTCAATAAAGAAAAATTAACATTCCAGTTATTTTTATGTATAGATAATATTATTGTAAATATATATTTAACTGTTTGATATTGAAGTTAAAATTTCACAAGGTTTTCTAACTTACTCTTCTAGTTTCTGCCTGAGACCGACTTGTTATATCGCTTTAAACTTGTTAAACGTAATTTAACACATGTGATATATACATACATACTATCGTTACTTAATACCTAACCGAATGTTATCTAAAGTTTCTGTTTGCCACTGACGCGTTATAACATCACATATACAGAATAAACATCGCCATATCTTGTTGTTCTTTTTAACTTACAAGTATTTCACTCAAATCCAAAATATTGCTTTTTAGGCGTAGATATTGCTGTAATCCTTCAGTATTCCTCCTATGGTCTATGCGTGTTTTGAAATAAAATACATCGCATAAAAATTATAATTTACGGTTTATTTGTCCCGAACCCGAAATAACGTTAAAAGTGCTATTATAATCTGTTGTTTTTCCATTTTAAGAGGCGTCAATACTGCGACCCTCACTCCCCATCTATTAGGTTTATTGATGGTATTAAATTGCGAACAATGGTTCATAAATATACAAAAAAAAAGTCCGATGAATCAACAAATTTAGGGCAAATGACACAATATGTTTTCATTATTACTGGTTTTAATTTGAAGCAGTACAGTGTTAATTTTTATTGCTGATTAGATCTTAAATGAAACAGTCATTGTTCAACTTTGCTAGTGTATTACAAATGATATGGTAAGTTGGAAGTATAAACATGTTAAGTTAATGTGGATATACATACATTTGTTAATGATGTGGTCGTCCCCTTTTTAAGTATTCAGGTCTGAATACAGAATCTTGCTTGATGTCACTATAGTCATTTACTATGATTTAAAGGTTTTCTGCGAAGTTTTTGATTCTCAACAATTCATATTGTCAAGAGAATATCAGCGCTTGATCCACATTCATGGTCATTGTCGCTAGATGTGACAATTCCTTTGACTATTAGCTTTCGACATAAAGTAAAAATGCTTTCTTATACACTAATTTCCCTTGTAACTGGGCCAACGTCTTCGGGTTCCTTAGGTCGTGAAATAAGTTTATTAATTTGCATATTTTGTACAACATCATTTAAAGCGTACAACGTTGCCAAAATATTCTCGGAATCTACATCAACATGCTTTAGTAGTGGCTTTTCCTTTAATCCTGTTACCTTAGTTATTTATACACAGGTATATTCTTGATATGATTATAACTTCTAGAACACTTTGTATCTAACTTAAACAAAATCTTTAAAAATATAATAATAATTTGTTGGTTAAATCAAATGAAAATATAGAATATTGAACTAATAAAAAAATAGTTTAATTTATAGTAATGAATCTTTAGTTTATTTTTCATAGATAATAGCAAATAATATTTAACTGCTGTTTAATTTGCGAGGAAACCTTTTTACTATATTATGCAATTTTTTCTTCTGTTTTTAAATTCTTTTATAGCGTAGTAGTATTCTAAGAACTTTATCTAATTTATGTCTTTTGTCGGAGCGTAACGGTTCTTCGTGCAGAATTTCTATAAAACGGCTTCAAGGGTTTTAATAAGAAAGCCTAAGACTTGCAACCTTGTAAGATTCTTGGTAAAATGTTCCATCCAACAATATCAGTATTCTTTAACGTTTTAACATAAAACCTGTCAAACTCAAATGAAAAGACCTTGAAATATTGAACGATTGCAAACAGCGATGAGTGATTTCATTAATTTGTTCCTCAATGATTGAAAGAAATTAAGTGTAAAGTATATTTTTAAAAGGTGTAAAATGTATTCTTCAAGGTCAGCAAATAAACATTTGGTAGGTGTTTCAAGAGTTCATGGGCAGCGAAGCATAATATGTTTTAATAAATTTTTATCATCTAATTAGGATCGATGAAATGCCACAGCCACTTGGGGCCAGTTGGTTAGCGAAAAGGCTCGATCGAAAATTGCGAACCCGCACATAACACAGTATTAGCGAGTTGGAAAACCACGTATTTCTTCGAATGCGAGTTTCCGTGCTACGAACAATACACCGCAAATGTATTGGTGTCACGCGATCCTAACATTTTCGACCTGATTCTGAACGAGCGGCGTTTATTCGACGATTTGTACTTTTGTGTTTCGGAGATTTCTTTCGAGTATTGTTTTTTGAACGGGTCACGTCATCGCGTTTAGGAGCAGCTATCAAGATGCTTTTGTAAGCCGTTTGAATTCATTAACTAATTGTTCCATTGTCTATCAGACGAAGTATCAAGATCCTCTCTGCGAACCAATGAAATCTGTGTTACATAAACCAATTAAATTAAAAATCCTTGTTAGCGTTTTAACTCAAGATACTATTTAGGTCAAGTGACCATTAAGAATGGAATTTTTTTTAAATCATCCTCCTCAAGTGAAATCAATATCAGAACTGCTAATATCTTCATGCATAAGCAATGAATTATTACAAATAGCATTATATTTTCTCTTGGTTTCTATTAAATTTTGCGATCTTTTTTGTTAGTTTTATCGCTGTCGAGTTTCAATTGAGCTCCTCTCCCCTTGTTTTATTCTTTTTACGTTGTGTTATTTCAGTTAAACCATTTTTGAGAACAGTATTTTTTTTTGTTAGATGGAATATTGCAATTTTTTGTAATAGTATGTTACTGTGTAAATAAAATACTAAAAATTTGAAAGAAGTTGATGAATAGATCCAACACACCCTGCATGTAACATTTGTAATCCTTTTTTACATTCTCGGACATACTTGGAGTCGATAATAATAATGTTTTATATGATATTATAGTTGTTTTCTAATAATAAAGTTGTGAGGAATATCAGTACAAAAGACAAATAATTAAAAATAGGAAAATCGCCATGCAATAATTCTAATTCGCGAGATTTGTGAAATGTAGCCAGTGAATGGCAACTAGACTAAGGTCATTAAAGATATTCTAACCTAACCTAACCTTATCTAATAAATATTCTTTCATAGCGTTGTATGATTTGCAACTCCATCGACATTTAATTTTATGCTGTGTATATTATGGTGTGTCACAACACTCCTTACTTGGATATTGATGTGATTGCAGAAGAGGCTTATACAAGACTAACAATTTACCCACGGCTTTGTCTCTAATTTAGCCTTTGCTGCTGTTGCTATAATTGCCGCTTAATACGAATAAGAGTTTCCATGGCTTCAGCTTTATCTCCTCCCTGCACACTCAAACCTATCGTCATTTAATATTTGTTTGTTCTGTATTGTAATGATTTTTTATCCCATGTATTTTGGCAATAAATCTTGCAGTTAGCATATTTTCTAATTAATAAGTATATAACAATAATACTATCAAGGAACATTACACAAGTTGAATATATGTATTTTATACTCATAAACACTATCAAATTTTCAAGCACTATCTGAGATTCTTTTTACTTTAGTATTTTCGAATATATACGCATGAAATGTTTCCAGATTAACATAACATGAACAGTAGGTACCTCGCTAGTTATTTGGTACCTATATCCATTTGCTCCTTTATCGAAATCTATTTTATTAAATCTCAAGGGTCTCGATAGAAAATGGAATACCTTATTTGGGATAATCCTATCTTTAGAATTTAGTGCCATAAGCAACTTATATATGACTTCTATATTATTGGTATTCCATAAGAAGCCGTAATTGACGGTTTATGATACAATAGTGTGTGCCTCTTATAATGAAGTATGATTTAAACTTTGAATATGCTTCTGATTATGAAGTCTTTGAATGCTTCTTTCTGTGTATACCTGATCACGGCTCCTTATTCTGATCAGATTATAGATTGAATTATCTCGGAGGCTTTCCTACATACATATTATCCATATTTTTGTCTTCATCTAACATGCTGTCTAGTTTACCTACGTGTTTGCTGTGTGTGTTTTTATTTCTATGACTTATTTTGTATTATTTAAATGTAACTGTTTGCAATATCAGCTTGTCAGATGTTATCAATGCGCCTTTGCACATTTAACTCAAATAGTTTATTTATACGTTTAATAAGCAGTTCTTTATTAATATTACAATTAAAGTAATGTAAGCCGTGTGCCCAAAAGCCTAGGTTAAATCCAACACAAGTTTTAATACTCCTGAAGAATACATTAGAACGTTCCATGTCTTTATATCTCATTACACACAGCATTTGAAATGTCACTGTACACAAAATCCTTAACAGTGCTGACTGCATCATTAATTTTTACAACATGGCTCACCCGAAAAGGAATTTCTCTCAAATGATTCTTCTACATGTAAAAATGAAGTAGCGATCGTAAACGTAACAAGAAATAAAGTTACGAGACCAACCCAATGAGTATAGGTTGGAGAAATTCTACTGAAAATAGCTTAGGTTCGCTAGCAGAGCCGAGTAGTACGATAAACGTATTTTGTTATGGACGGACAATATGCTTCTATATTATTAACATCAATAAAAGGACTATACACATTGGATTGTACTCCAATCATTATGTAACTTTCCTTACAGATCTGTTCAAGGAAACCTAAATAATTAACCCAGGATCGGGTACGGTCAGCGAGGCAGAAAACCTAACATTCCTTTTTATCTCCATTGGGACTTTTGCTACACATTTTTATTATAACTATTGAAGATATTATGGGAATACGTACAAAATGGAATATATTTTAATGAAAAGAATATGAATGTGTTCACGAAATAAGTTATGAATAGGATAAGCGTTTGCTTCTTCAATAATATTCCTGCAATATCTTATTGTTATTTTAATTTTTGCAAAATTTATATAGGTTACAATTTGTTGCGAAACCTATTGAAATTAATACTTAAAATGGATTGTTACCAAACTGATGTTCCTTTTTCAAGTAAAGGCTTTTGACTTAGCAATGAATGTCTCTAAAGCTTCCAATTTTGAGAAGAGATTCTTGTGCAGCGATGTAACCACCAAGAGTCTGATGAATGTTAAGAGCAGAAACTGATGTAGGTATATTTAAAAATTATAAGAATTTTGCATCCAGAATTCAGCAGCGATAATTATTGAATAATTAGCGATAATTTTAATAATTTTACTTGAGTTGATATTTATCTGTGTGGCTAAACAGACCAATAGGCAACACTGACACGTGACAACTACCGCCTGTCTTTGGAATAGTAAACTAGTACATGACAATACGAGTCCAATTAGTAATACGTATAGTTAGTGTCTCTCCAATCCGAAACTGATCACAGACGCGTCACTGATCCTCAGAACTGATATAATCGTCTCTAGCACACACATCGAACGACAACCGCACACTTCAGATATAATTTTAATAATAATTTCTTCACGATTGAAATATATGAAAAGTTAGTACTTTCTCGGTTACACCACATCCATAACTTATTACCTACTAGGAGTATACGGGTAAGACTTTAAAGCCACCGTAGATACCTAAAGACTTTTTTATAACGACCATCGGTCAGTCTTTACATGTCACTAAAAATTCTCGTGAAAATATGCCGCAGTGTTGCTTAACTGTGATCGCTTTTAATTTCCAAACATTTTAATTTTATCTGGTCTCTTTTTAAAACCACTGATTAATAATAATCCTACCACATAAAACGAAAGACATTACCAAATATCAAGAAAACATTATTACTCTCAACATTGTGCTGCACAAACTTTTATTAGCAAAACAAGTTCGCGGTGTTTATTGGAAACAAACTTTTTTGCGAACGCTACAACGCTATCTCGAGAATACTCGACTGATTTATCTTGAAGCTGATATTTTATTCTGCCAGTCAGTACAGACAGCACAAAAATTATTGCCAAGAAATTCTTATTTGCAATTTCTCTTTGTGTAGGTGTTAAAGAATATAACCTTATTTATTGGATTGCCGAGTAAATTAAGTTTGTCTGTTGTTCTGCCTGATTGTGATTTTGCTCATTATTTTGTTGGTTTGTGTGTGCTGTGTGTTTATTGCTTCAGAGAGTTGCGGAGCTGACTTTATTCACGTATGTAAATTAGTAAGCGCCTTGTTTCTTCGTAACTTTATTGGAAATATAATAAAAAATATCCTTTAAATTTGTAAATATGTTAACATTCTCATTCGTATCGTATGAAATACTTTTGTTGTTATATCGCTACGCTAGGACCTAACGTTCTTTTTCTTCTTCTTTTATTAGTTGAAAATTATTATTTATCCAATTTCTTCTTATTCTTATAAGAATACATAAGTATTGTTAGGCATTTTGTTATACTCATATATTTGTTTAATCTTTTCGTTCTGTTTAAACGAATATACGTCTTATAATGCGTTGATCAGTGGGACGTATTTAAATTCGGAACGCATTCGGCGCATTACCTTCTATATCGCAATAGCGTATCTGATTTAATATTAAAGTACTTATTATAACGAAGATCACGAAACGCGGATATGATACGCTGACTATATACAATCCGCTGTCCACATGCAACACGTTATCTATATGTACTTATATACATACATATATAATGTTGCTGTGCATATTGCCTTGTACATTAATTAAATGTAGGTTATATAATTTATTGTCAATTTGCGACCACTGCCATTCCACTAGATTAGACGCTTTTGTCGCATTTTAATCATCAACTCTTTTATAATTCCACTGTTTAATACGGGGCTCCTATCCAGATTTGAGAAGAGTTAAGATTACAGTCGGAAATGTGGACTTCACACGCCTCAGATAACGTAATGGAGCCATCCTTAGGGTGAACAGAATATATGCAGAATATAAACGGAAGACATGCGAAGCATACGAAGCAAATACGGATCAATATGAAGCATACGAGCAGAATAGGAAAACGTTCCAATAACTCACTAATACGCGCATTTTAATTTTGGAGAGAAAGATGTGTCCACTAAGACTTGAAACCGGGATCACTGATGTATGAAGCTGAATTATAGATTACTAGCCTGTTAATAGATTTAACATAGAACTCGCAAGCGTATAACATGAACATTGCAAATATAAGTAGATAGGAAAGCGAAATACACTAACATTCAAAAGCGCTTAAATGAGAGTATAAAAATAAACCGCGTAAAGCTGGGCGCACACAGCGGGCGCCGACAGAGATACGGGGCACCGCACAGCGGGGGATCACACCCATACGTTGAAGGGTGTTGAAAAAAATAAATTAGTCGGCCTTGTATTATCTCTGGTATGCCGTTCTGATTTGTTTTTGCTAAGTGCTGAGGTGATGGGGCGAAGCTTCGTGTTTGATTATAATAAATTTATTAATTGAACTGCATTGTGGTCCCGAAGCGGATAAATATTAAAAAGAAGACAACTGTTTTAATGGACTAATATTAATAAATATCAGCACACACGATCAGATCTCAAAATAGTCAACGCCTGTGTTATGGTAACCGGACGGCTGCTAAACTATAAATATACCTATACTTACAAACATTTGTCTTTGAATCGATCAGCTGGCCGTGTGTGGGGATGACTCTACTTATATTATAATATAATACAT
Organism: Parelbella polyzona; assembly: GCA_018244815.1. Classification (NCBI taxonomy): domain Eukaryota; kingdom Metazoa; phylum Arthropoda; class Insecta; order Lepidoptera; family Hesperiidae; genus Parelbella; species Parelbella polyzona. Next base: position 541 of record DWMF01000613.1, on the reverse strand, counting down.
TGGCCAAAGTATGCGCCTCTACGAACTGTGATGATGTTTTGTATATATAACTATGTTGGCGATGTGTTGATAAACGTGTTACGATACTTGGGGATTACCTTCTGCAAAGTAAAATTGCATTCGGCGTATAGCAATTTAAGAGCATTGACTGATATTTATTATCATTTATATATGTATAAAGTATATTAATATTTTAGTTTAACTTGTACACGTCCATCCGTTTTAACTATATAGATTTATGGTAATAAAACAGCTTATAAAGATACACAATACCTAAATTTTCTGTACTTATGCTATAATATACTCGTAAGTAAACTTATGTTTACACGTAGCATCATGCCCGTAATCCTCGAAGAAATAGTTTCACTAATTACGTTTACGTCGCCACTACGAAGTACCTACATATATATGGAAGCATTCTAGGATACAAATACGATGCAATTTGATTGCCATAAACAAAGATATTGTATCTTTATTTATGCCTGAGAATGAATGCTGGTGCCGAGGGAGAACAAGACTCACCTATCTTGACCAAATAGGT
>DWMF01000612.1:0-13888 GCA_018244815.1 Parelbella polyzona | reverse complement strand
TAGCTTACATGTTGCAATCATGTAGCTGGCAGTTCATAGCTGCGATATTTCAGTGGTGAGAACGTCATGAAGAAAACTAGTTAAACGAAATATTTCTCATAAATTCGTCTATAATGGGTAACAACTAGGTATGTATTCAATTAACAACAATCGGATTGCATTTTGTTTGCATTTTTATATAGAATCAAATAGAATATAGAATCAAAATAAAATAAATGACACTCTTTAAATATTTTGATAAAAAATGTTTAATATTATAATGTTTCGATAATCATTAGTAAAATGTTCATTTATAAGAAATTATGATTTCCTATGTTTATTACGATAAAACATGAATGCCTAGGTAAGAAGTTCTTGTACCGTCAGCCGCTTATAATCTTCCTTAGATCAAAGTTCATTCCAAACATGTCAAATTATATTAGATATTAGTTATAATAAAAACATTTATTTATTTATTTAATGTATATTTTATCAACGATTACTTAAAACAATCAGGTATTGAATAAACTAATAAAAATACCAATATAGCGTAACAAAATACGTAACATCACACCTGTAATCCCCGAAGGGGTAGACAGAGGGGTGCAGTACACCCCACGTTTCACTAGTTACGTTTACGTCTCATAGAATAGTCGGTGAGCCTAATGCCAATATACCTTCATAAACTGAAGAATTAATAACAAAAAGACAAAAAGTATATTGCAATAAAAATAATAAATTCAGTACTATTAATATTGATAAAAGACCGTGTAAACGTTGCGCCGTAGAGCGGGGTTTATCACACACGGCTAACTACATACGCGGGGAAATCATACGATTGTCGCGTACACACACCCATAAAATTGAGTATGAAAAATTGCAATCGTTGGACGATCAAAATAAAATGTCACATATGCCAGCGGCTTACGGTAAGCCCGAAAGCCGATCAGAGCGCAACCCGCTCGTCTTTCCATATTAAATCCGTCCAGTAGCTGTTGCGAAATGTTTCGTACATGTTCTATACGCAGGAGTTGAAGTCGTCTCCTGGGTCGATCCGATAATTTGGAAGGCCTACAAAGATACATAGTATTTAATTATTGAATTTTTTTTCTATTTACCTGACATAATGGAATAAAAAAATAGAAGTCAAAAATCAGAATATGATGTGCCAAAGATGTCCGAGCAGACAGGTAGTAACTATAGAAGCGAATGGATGATGCTACGGCAATGTATGTAGGTAATCTTGAAGCGTTAAAGCAGTCTCGTATCCATATGACGCCGTGACGGATCGCAAACGACCTGTGGGGTTAGCAGCGTCCTTACACGTTTGGTTTTTTGTACTACAGATCGCCGTAGACATTCTATCACGTGACTTGCTAGGCTTCCAAACCAGCACCGTGGTGATTGACGCCGGCATTTTACCGAAGTTGATAGATAATCCTTCAACTAAGTAGTCTCAACCAATACCCACTAATGAAAGCACAGTCACATATACATACATACCTACCAGCAAGCAATTTATATGTGCAGCTCTAATGGTAAGAATATTCAAATCGATGAGATACTCGTTTAACGTTACACAAAGGATTTGACGCAGAGAATAGAACTAAAAATTCGCAATATCATGCACTGGGCACCGACGTTAACTGGCCAGAGCCGTATCAAATCATCTTATCTAAATCCGTTCGGTTTTATAGATCGCGCCCAACTGAGCGTTGATGGCCAATTTTACAAATAGTGTTACGAATTTGTTGTGATTCATTTTAATAACTGTAATGGCGTCATCATTATTTTTTTTAGTTTCGTCTTCACTGAACTCAGACATACAATTTTAGTTTTTTGTTTTCCCTATTCTTCTTCATTTATTATATGACAATGTCAGTAATATGTAATTAATTGCTGCCTGTATACAAGTCTATACAGTTATAAACAGGACTGAAGGGGCTTTGCCTGCTCCTACAGACTTAGACTTTTTCATTAACTTGACATTTCGTTTCTAGTACTGCTAGCATTGCCAGTTGTCTTAATAATATTGTTCTACATGTAGTGGAGGAAATTTAATCTGTTTTACACTGTTTTATTCAATATACGAATTTTTAATTTCAATTAATAATTTTGTACTAATGAAAAAAAAACTAAAACCACTGATTTCTCCCAAAAGGCCATATATATTAAAAATTTCACTTGTTCCAAACACATTGCATTTTGAATAAACTTCAAGGACAGCTTTTGTTTCCGCTAGAAGACGAGTAATAGACTAGTTGACGCAAGATATACGGCGTAAACAGGTGTTAAAATTAAGAGTATGAGTTCTTTCAAACGATCCTTTACAAAGTTCAACAAACTGTTTTAAAATCTTTATACCAATGACTTTAGTAGTTTATCCTGTTTTTCACTAAATTTTGCAGGTACAACCACTCGCAGCTACCCATTAGTAAGGAGTTCCTCCTGCTCCTGTCACACAAATAATAACGCGTTAGACCGTCATGTACTATTATCGTTAATTATTGTACGTCGTCTGTTCTATTGTGTTTCATTAGAATAGGGTTGGTAGTTGCTGTAGTGTGTAGTTGATGTGTGTTTTCTTAGCTAGCTTTATACATATAGTACAACGTTGCTGTGGCGTTGACCCTTGTTTTGTTTACCGTCCAGTTCCCTTCACGACGCCTACTGTCGCTCGGGCCCGTTTTATCTCAACAATATGCCCGTCTAGTACAGTAGTCGGCACGATAGCTAAATGGTTCCAATTGTCCTGATTTATCACCGTTATCCGCGTTAGTTACATAATTATCAGCGACATTACACTGTGTTCAGATAATGAAGTGCTATTAAGTGCTGCGGAATTATCGCGTTTGTATTCAAAGTGGTTGGTCCACTCGTTGTGAACGATGTAAAGTTTTGTTTATTGGCTTTGTTTAATGATTTATTGACTTAAAGTATCATAGCTTTTGTGATATTCTAAAATAAATGGCTTCGATATATTGTACAACAAGAACTCATTACAAGTTATAATACCTTCATGGTTGATTAACGAATTTCAGACGTTTAATTTGTATGACTAAAATATTTTTACATACCCGCTTTAAACCGGACATAATGAGAAAAAAGTTACAGTATTTATGCATAAAAGTTACATTACTTTTAATAGCTCTTTCTAACACGTGTCAGTGGTTAGCGGGCAGCACGGCGGACCGCGGGTTGACGTGATGTCCGACCAGTCACGCACTTCGGAAAATAACTCGAAAAGAATAAACAAGCGAGTGCATGCCATGGTGGTACTAGGCGCAAAACAAGTGGCAGCCGACCAGGAAACGCATCATACTGAATTGATTGTTAAGTAGGTACTCGACTGTTGTAACTTATTACGGTGACTCATCCTGAAAGGTTTTTTTGTTAAGTACCTACAATCGCTTATTCAAAATTATTATCAAGTCTTAGTCTGTTAAGATTTTCTGCTCTTTTGTTAGGTTAATACATAAAAACGAGCTACAAAAATTAACAACGGAAGTAATGGAAACGAAGCGAATTAGAAATTCGATACTCTGGCGTTAGATGTTTGTTACACGAGGGGAGTTGCTAAGGCGATATCGTCGTTAAACGAAGCCGGTCATCTTTTATAACAGCTATGTGACTGGCTGCATCCACAAAAACTCACAGATTCTCTATCGTGCTCTTCGTTAGTGCATTTGTTAGATTTTTATGACGGACGCGTAACAGCTTGCAACGTATATGGTCTTACAACCAGTATCTTAAAAAAAATAACTCGCCCCGTTTGTACCGTCGGTAGTGTATTCCCAGCTTATATAAACCATTGTTACTAAATTAGTATTCTAAATGTATTTACAAGATATTGGATCAAATTTCTGTACAACTAGTTATGAAAAGGCAAAAACTTTGTGTTAAGATCCAGAGATAACTGTAACGGGTGATAGGTATTTGCATTGCAGGAATGCAAAATCATTGATATCGAATTATCTCTCAACAATTCCAAAGAGGATTGCTGTAAAACACAAATCAAACGAAGTCATTGGAATAAATCGCAAGTTTTCTTCATTTCAATGTCTTAAATTTGTAAGCGTCATGTTTCAACGTTATTGGTGATGCGTGTTTAATTTGATTTTTGACATGGCGATTGTATGCTGATGTGTCAAATGAATCTGCAATCTTTACGAGAGGCATAAAATCAATCGTCCATTTGTAATACAGAAACATTTTAGTTTATTTTGTTAACCGTAGCAATAAAATAACACAGGTAGGCGGGTAAGCGCACATGGTGTACCACAGGGTATCGCTTTGGGTTCTGCGTTCGTAACATCATCCGAGTTCGGAATGGTAGCGGCCAACTAAAATTATTACTTATTCCACGAAGTAAACGTCGGAAACAAAGCGTCGTCGTCGTTAAAGTCTCGAGTTTATGATGCACGTTGAAACCTTGGCGATAGCTCTGCCAGTTGTCGTACTGCCATTATTCGTGTCGTATTTATCAGCGGTTTAGACCTTATTGGTACTTACTGATGCATGCTTGGACCGTAAAAGGATCGGGGATTGTATTCCGAGATCAGTGTTAGCTCAGAGTGTAAAGATTTATTTAGCTTTATATTATCTACTTCTCCGTTTAGGACCTACCATTGAAGAAACTCTCATTCGGTTGTAAGACTTAACTGCACATAGTTTTGAAAATTGCAGTAGAGTGTAAAAATTTTACATCGCGTATTTCTTGAAACGTTCACATACAAGCTACGGAAATAGTCTTGCTTATATGGTGTTTTCGGAATGCCAAGGATTAAGGGATGCTTTAAGCGTAGCATTAAGAGGTTCACCCTTGCAGGTAAAACATTGGTGACTCCTTTGATATGGAACTCGTTTGTAGGCCACCGGTAACACTCATCGTCGAGTTGGCCGTCTGCTTGATTTCCATATACCTTTTTTATGAAAAAAGTATCAATACAAATTGACACGTTTAAACGATCGCAATAAAAAACAGTTATTATTATGTAGGTTAGTACGTTCGCGGCGTGGTGCGGCGAGCAGTAGTAAAACGCGTACTTTATGCACTGTCCAAGGTTTCGCCGCATCTAACCTGTGTTACATTGCAATTGTTGCACTTCAAAGGGCCAATAACCAAGAACATTTTTTTGTTTTTATTTCATTTCTAAAAAGTCAACAGGTAAAAATAAAAGTAGCTTTTGTTAAAATTTAGGCGTTTTTATTCTTTATTTGTTCATAAACATCAGCTGTATAATTATAAAGTACCCGGAATTAATAATTTCGTCTACAGCTTAATTTTTAGTAATCTAGGATTTTACTCTGTTTTCAAATAGTCGGAAAGCGTTAGTCTAACAGGCTAAACCAGATGTTCACTCCATGCATTATGTAATTCAGGGAATATTTTCTTTTATTATTCTCCTATATTGATTTACAGCAGCACACCCTTCACGTCCCCCACTTTTGTCGAATCGTCCTTTTGTTTCGTACGACTAAGTTTTTCTAAAGACCATTGTCTTAGCGCATCTATTGTCGGTGTTCCGTTGAGCTGTAAAATAAATATTTTGGTTTTAGTGCCCCCTCTGCCTGTCTGTTGTGGGGTATTGATATTTAGATTCTATTATGTCGTTAAAGTTATTATACAGACCGAGATTCGAAAGCAATATTATCTAGAAAGGAAACGCTATTATTTTTATGGTCGCTTTTATGTTTCAAGCAAATCCGCTTGTCCTCTTATCGATGGATGAAGCCGAAATGCGTCCGTCTTTTTTTTTAAAAAAGCTGCTTGAATTCCGGAAAGTACTTTGGAAATATATTCAAGATGTTTGTGATAAATTTGCAAAACCTAAATTTAGTCGTGATACTTAGCACTGGTAATTTACGACTAGCTATAAAATAGTTTTTAAAGAAAGAATTGACTTGTTACGTCGGTGACGTCAGTGACATAACTTGTTACGTGTTTAGATTCAATATAGAGTCGTGTATTTTATTCATAGAGAACAAACGCAGCATTCGACGATAGGCGCCGCGCAGCCACAGCCGCGTCCCGAACAATTGAGCAACAGTGCAACGATATTCATTTCATATTTTACGAGGCGGTTCGCGAAACGAGCTAACGATCTAGGCGCTGGCGCCGGCGAGTCTTGGTCGTAGGTTGCGTAATATATTTTTTATTTCAGTATATGTAGAAATGTGATATGGAACTGACGATGTGCATGCAGTGCATATAGACCTATAGTCAGATATATATTTCTTTAACATGTGTGCCTATGTAAGAGTAATTATCCAAACTACTCGGTAAAAACTGCTGTGGTTACCAGAAAATAAAATATGGCCTGATAGCAAGTCTCATTTCCACTCAATTAATTCGAATTCCGAAGACAATAAAAATTGCTATAAAGTTATATATATCCTCTGTACGCGGTGGTTATCTAGAGTCGAATCTAAATTACAGCTGAACTTATTTACCGCGGTCCGCGGTCATAGCGAGCGTCGGGAATGAATGTCTTGTTACTTTAAAGGTACTTTTCTTATAGGGAATAATGAATCTTCGATTAATTGACTTTTAACTGCACCTTTACTATTGAATGTAAAAAACAAATTAAGCTATTTTGCAATAATTCGCGTTAACGACGTATGATGGCGTAGATGGCTGTTTATGTTTGTAGTAACAGCGGTCAATGTTAACAATGAATTTCTAATAGTGGAACGTTAAGTGAGTTAATACACGATGAATCTCATACAGACTGACGCCTAATACAGTTAACTGTCATCTAGCTAGTTCCTCTGCTAATCGTCATATGGCTAGCGTGGCAGATTATAGCCTGTATCTTTGTCATTCTAAGAGGAGACCCATAACCAACTATGGAACGATAAAAGGCTGATCAAGGAGTCTACAGAATAAATTAATTTATTATTTAAACCTATTTATGATTATTTTATTTCCCGTTGTACCACGCCTGTTTATAATGTACAATTTGAATATTGATTTTAAAGGAACAATTAGTTTGAACGGGAATATTATTATTTATCTATTTTTATTCGTCGGTAGTTTAATTTCATCATCATCATCATCAGCCCGTTTCCATAGTTAAATGTCACGCCAATAACATGTCACCGAGAACGGCTGCGTGATTGGTATTTATGAATATTTTAGGCATTTAGTTTTCGACTGTACTACAATAGTAAGATAATTCATTCATTCACATTATTCATCTGTCTCACCGTTTTCGTTGTTTACCGTTGAGTTTTAAACGCGAGCGAATGTATTATGTATTTGTGTTTATTAGATCAGCAGCGAGCCTCACTCATGTCATGACGCGGGGTCGCTGACTTCCACAATATCTTGAGCATCGAATGATGTGGCCCAAATCGCACTGGCATGTCCCGAGTTTTGCTCGTAGTAACTGTTTACATTTTATGTCTTGAGACTGACTTGTGCCGATGCTCGCTCGCAAATGGATATGCAGGAAATCTTATGTTAAAGTTAACCAGGTTGTGCATGTATTTACAATGAAAATAAAATGATAGAACTGCGAAAAAAAATATATTTTAAAAATTAATTCCATTTATATCAATTAAGTTTTAAAATTGTTCGCGTAAAAATTTGGAAATGTTTAATTGATGTATATACATAAAAATGAGATTCAAGTAATGTTAAGGTAACCTATATCATTACCTCTAAGAGACGTGACACTGCGAAAATTGAGTGATGCGGAACTCGCTTCATTGTTATACACCGCTACTAACTAAAACAGTAAGTAATATTCAACTAATATGTTGTCAATTTTAAAGGTAACCTATTTAATGTTTCTCAATATGCGATTCTTATTTCAAAGTTTATATTAAATTTATGACATATAGATTACAATTGTCTAGTCAGGTACCGGTACGTACAGTAAGTGGTTTCGTATTTATATTGAAGTTATCTGACGGCATTGACACATTGTTATTGTATGGATGCGTTATAATATTTTACATACCATATAATAACGTGGCTAAAGACGATATCACATAAAATAATTTGTGTGGGAGTTCAGTCAGTGGGCATATTGAGCGAAAGCGGGTATTTCGGTCCATGGCCGGCGCGGCGCTGTAGGTCGGCGAATGCAAGGCCTCTGCATACTGTTGCAATAACTGCAGTTGCACTCTAATGCAACACAGCGGCGGCTCGTTCGGTTTAGAACGGTCTCGCACCGAGCCGATTACAAGGTCTCGCTTTGCATAACGCTAAGGATTATTTTCATTAGTGTATTTGTCGTACCCGCTACGAGACACAACACTACAAGTACTTAATGCTGATTTATCGACTCCGAGGTGCGGTGTCCGATATCCGCGCACGCAACTCTAATAATAATAAAATGTTATCGTAACCGTCAGATGATAAATTGCATGGGCTATTTTCGTGTGGGGGGTACATACATTGATGGTGATCTCAGATAATTCATTTGTTGCAATACTTTCAATAAATACCCGTAATACAATCGTATACTCGATCGAAAACTAATAGGCGGAAGTAGAATAGGAAAATGTGAACAATGTTCAGTAATTTTTAATAGGTATGTATATTTAAAGCGAAAGGCTGCAGGCAGATGCTGCACGCGACAAGCCGAGGACAGGATGCGATGGCGGTCATTGGGAGAAGCCTATGTTCAGCAGTGGACTGAGATAGGCTGATGATGATGATGATGATGATGTTTAATGAATATAAGTGTAGGCTCAGACTGACGAAAGCAGTGGAAGCACGTCAGGTCTGTAACGCAAAAGATATTTGGCACTCCGTGTCCTCTACCTACCCCTTAAGGTACTTGTACATTAGTTATTATTGTTCCTATTGCTCTCAAACTACATACACATCTGTTAAAATACCTCATTGAATTGATCAATATCATGACGCTATGGAAATACAATAATAATGGAACACAATACGTGCGTTGGTGGTGCTCACTAGTATTTTAAATGGATATTGGTGGGTAAATACATGAATGGCACTTTCGCTTACATTGCATTAAAGAGACCCGTTCTCATAGATCAATGCGATATCGTTCACAGATAGAATACTAAGGACACAATATACTGAAAGCTATGTATATATAAGCAATGTAGGCGTGTCGCCGCAATACCACTTAGACGCTGCCAAAGCAGACCTCAATGCGCGACTGTGATTTTGTAATAAGTGTTATTCCATAGTGTCTGCACATGTTCGCTCTGCGAGGATTACGCTTTAGGCAGAGGAGCGAAAATCTGTTGTTATATTGTCACGTCAGCTCCTTTATAGGGTATTATCGCTAGGTCCCGAAGCACGGAGTAAGCACGGAGTGTTTCTTCTACACTCATCGCACTTTTCTAATACGTGCACAGGTTTTAGATACTTAACACATTCCGGCTTCCCCCTCCCCTTCCCTCCCCTTCTTCCCTTCGCCCCAAACAGTATCCAACCCATCTGGTCAAGATATGTGAGTTTCAGTCTCTCTCAGCACCTGCATCTGTCAACATTGGCATTGTATATCTGTTTTGTTATTCTTCCATCAGCCGGCCGCTCTACATGTCGGAACCTTTAGAGCATGCCCTTTTTATTTAATCATTTATATCTATCACGTTGTGAACGAGTACAGATGATGTGGAGTCTGCGAGATGTCCGCGTCTCGTCTCCACTCCCACGTCGTGTTGACTTTTATTGCGGTATTTATTGTTATTAGCCATCTCGCCGTTGTTACGGTCGGCGACGTGTCGTTTCTACAACTGAGCCGTAAGTCTTGCAATCATGCCTTAAAGTTGTAAAGCTGCCTACAGAGAATGCAATTCTATACCTATACATATACGCATGTTGTCATGTCAGTGTGTCGTACGAGTAGGCAGAGAAAATTCAGCGGGAGCAGTCTTCCACATTTTAATTCGTTATCGCTGTTCTGTTAAAGGTTCTCGTGGTCTGGCTGATTTTTGAAGACGTCTCCGATTTAATCTATTGTAGGAATTTATTCAATTCCATTTGTAATACGAGTATATCCTCAAAAGAAATGTTCTAACGTTTGTTTAATCAAACAAATAAAATGTCAAATAATGATTAGTTGTTTCAGTGCAAGTATAATGTGTCACAGTGAAGACGTTGATATGTGTATAATGATAATGATTAAATAAATATTGTGACTTACAGACATTAAACTATAGTGAATTATGTATTAGCATTTTTAACAGTACAATTAGTAGGTATAATCAAACAGTTAGATAATCAGTCATTATCAATCTTTGTAGAAATGATAGATCGCTTCGTGACAAGATTTCAAAAACACATTATTTTCTTGATAAGCAATAAAACTTGCACACAGCCTTTTCTGGCAACCGTTTTAAAATAACATAACACGCTAGATAATATAAATACTAAACACAGCAACACAAGAAACATATGAATATTATTATATCATACGTATGTATGTGCTTGTGATAGTTTCACACGAATGAAGAACATGTCGTTGATTAGTTCTGTAATTATATTAGACACTGCTTCAGATTGGAACAATTAAAAGGAAATAAAAAAAACACTGAAGTATAATTTCACAACGCTGTAAGAACAGTCGATACGTCTGCTACCACATTACTAATGTAACATTGCTTGTATAGGAATATCAGATGGGTGTCTCAATTAAATGAGACAGGGCATGTTTGTATTCGAAATTAACTGTTAGATCGTTGTTGATGATTTTATAGTTCATGTTATGCCTACTGGGTTCACTGTCAGCGGGCGGGGGTGACTTAATTAATGCACGTTCGTCATCGCGAGCGGATAGCGACTTGGATCAATATAGCGATATTCATATTAACCATCACCCGTCATCAGTTCTTTATTACTCTATCGTGGAACACGACCTCCTCACAAAATGAAAGGCCTCTTAACTGAAACTTGAAGCCCCAACCTACCCCGCTGGCAAATTGCGGGTACAGACTTCTAATGACATCTAATGATGAATTGTGCACATAGCAGGTTATATATGTAATTTTATAAAAAGCCATCCGCGCCGGAATTTTAATGTAGATCCTTAGAAGTAGGAAGCGGACTTCTAAAATAGTATGCCGTCACCGCTTTGGCTCGATAAATCGCCCGTGTTACATAAATAACTACAATTATTGTCGTTACTGCCCATCGTAAAGACAAAGGAATAAACATAATTATGTAATCGTTAGACAGAACCAAATGCTGCGGTTGCTGTCTGAGTCGTATTGTTTACCGTTACGTTTATTACATACTATATTATTATTGCGAATAATCGTAAAAATGACTAAGGTACTATTTCACTGTAGCGTAAACGTTAGTCGCTTATCGATGACTAATTCTCGGTGAAGCAAGCGTTCGTGTTAATTAAATACGATAGCGGCGGCGATATCTACACAGCTCAGGTCTAGATCTCGAGATGTTTAGGTAGCCAGTTCGCCGGCTCGCTGATAACACAGTTTACGATCTGCGTGCACGTTCTCTTGGCGGCGTTCGTATGTAGGTCTTAAGAGATATAACTTTACCTACTTGCAACTGTTCAGTCATTCGTTTTATTTTTTATTTGTTTACCTACCTTTGGAATAAATACAGATGATGCCACTTATTCCACGTTGAAATGTAATTTAATGCACCGATGCATATAAAATAATAATAATAATAATCGACCCATTTGTCATTCCACTGTTGGAATATGAGTTTCCTCTCATATTGAGAGGGGTTAAGGCGTAGTTTGCCACGCTGGCCAAGTGCGGGTTGGCAGACTTCACACACCTTAGAAATTTTTATGTTTTTTTGTAAATTCTAAAGTGTGCAGGTTTCCCCACGATGTTTTCCTTCACCGTTAGCAACAGATATTTAAACTTAAAACGCACTTTTGTAAAGAGGTGCGCGCCATGGATTTGAACCCAGCACCCCCGTACTGAGAGGCTGATTTTTTAACCACTAGGCTATCACTGCTTTTTTTAAAATATTATATAGAAGACAATTTGTTTAATTCAAAGGTTCCTCTAATCATTTTATTAGTGTCATATTTAACTTTATGGGGCTGTTGTTATGTAAATTATATTTAAGTTGTAATTCAGTGTAAAGCTTTAGAATTCAAAGTTAACCTTATGGTAATTCAAATGGAAAGTTCTGGAAGCTCAGTCTTTATGTAGCGCTTATTATTCTAACGAGATGCGATTTAGGCGACTTTATGACTTGTAAATTATTTGTGAACTTTGTATCCGGTGCCCGATGGAAATAAGGAGTATTTGGAATAAACACAGAATTACGTGAAAAACCAGCATAAAAGATAGTTTTTAAACGTTATTTAGCAAACTACGGTATCGAGTACTCTTTGAAACTTTAGTTTTCTCACTACCGTCAATCCTTTTAATGTTCTCCTGCTATAAATGAAACTCCACCAGAAAGGTTAAGGCCATGCTCTGCAACGCTGGCCAAGTGCGGCTTAGCAGCTTTTACACGCACAAGAGATGAGAACATTACGAGGAACTCTAAGGTGCCCTGATTTCCTAGTTGTTATTGCCTTTCCGATGTTTTACTTCACTTTCAAATAACAACGAACAAATACACTTTTCCATGACGGTTAAATTGCGTATGTATGTGCGTGTATTTCTTTTCATGATATCATACAATACCTTGTCGTATAAACCTGCAAATTTACGCAAACTAATAGTACAACGGACACGCCTGTTTATAAACCGTCCGAGTGTAAATCGTAACGTCGTAACGCGAACAATATAAAACACTTCGCCTCTAAAACACCACAAACACACAATCTCCGCGCGGAGTGCCCACTCCACAATGTTATTTATAGCGCACAAATGACGTTTAGCTTCCATATACAATAACGTAATAATTCCCGTGGGTTTGTTTGTAGCGGAGCACGTCGACGAGTAGCACCGTAATGTGAGGGAAATCACCTCGGCTTAAACGTTTCAAGTGCTCCGGTTGCCGGGCTCTCGATTTTAAGTCACGTATGTAACTAATGTGTGACCCGTTTTCGTTCATAACACTCGGGTCACACATTGCCTTTACTGTTTCTGTACTTTATATACGTATTAAAAGTAAATTGTTGTAAATGCATTTAAATAATTTACCGACCATGATTTGAAAAAAACGTTACATCACGCCTGTAATTCCCGAAGGGGTAGGCTAAGGAGTGTAGTACACTCACGTTTCACCAGTTACGCTTAAGTCCCATGGAATAGGTGATGAGCCTATTGCTACACACCAGGCACATATCCAGACTCCAAGTCACTACTAGCAATTCGGAATTTGAAAAAGTCCAATACCTACTACTCGAGCCGGGATTTAAAACCAAGGATCTCCCGATCGGCAGTTGCTATTTATCGCGATGATTTGAATACGATAGCAATTAAAGTTTTTGTTCATCAATAAATGTGTACAAGCACGAGTATAAATCTGGCATATCTCAAGATGAGTTGTCCACTTATGGTACCTAGATAGCTGATATACATGTATGCAGAATATTTTTAATACGTCGTTAGTATATAGGTCATTTTATACTTTTTTATTTCTCGACCTTCTAAAAAATATATTTAAAAACCGCCATATTTTGTAGGAAGCAATGCAAGTCCTGTTCGATAGCAACTGACCAATATCCAACTTCCCTATTGGACGCTCATTCTGCAGTTGTAGAATCTGATTGCTACAAATTGCTACTCGCATCACTTGATCACAGTAAAATTGTAACTTGCCCACAGTTGCAAAGCGAGGGGAGTCCTCGTGTTGACCGTTCACTACCAACACTTTATGTACTTGAAAGATAGTACGGGTTTTTTTTTATTATTTTTTGTATTTATTTTTTAAGGGACTTTGTCGCTGAGCGACCACATCATCCCGTAAGACAACACGTAAGGAACATATTACACACACTTATAATTAACAGTACATTACATTACATTTACAATT